>PVHX01008979.1:31716-79643 GCA_004024805.1 Geosciurus inauris | reverse complement strand
AAAAAAAAAAAAAAAAAAAAAGTAACTCGTGCCAGTGATTGCTAGCAATTGCTAAAAATACAAAAACCTATGAGACTACCTCATATTGTTATATATTTCTATGGTGATCAAACCTTTATCCCCAAAATTTCAAGTGAATCTATACAACCATCTAAAAACTAACTGTACCAAGAAAATTCCTAAGAGTATGAAATAAAGTTAAAAAACCTGATTTTACAGTGGCTAAAACAAAATCCTGAACACTCAAATATAGCAAACTTGAACTTACCAGAGCAGCCTAAAACACCAAAAATTTAAAATAATAAAACTACACTGAAGTCAAATTTTAGTTCTACAGTTTGACTCCTGATTCCTCACTTCACAGTGAGGGTCCTTTTAGATTAAGTGTTCTGTGCAAACCCAATAAAATTACAATTAGGGGATCTACTGTTATCACATAGCTACAGTTAAGTTAGCAGTGTTGTGTAGTAGTGAAATAACTGGCTTACATGATGGCTTCTAAAAGCATCTGTTCCTGGAGTTTTATGTATCACAGATATGTATATAAATTATCAGTTGAGGACAGCCATTAGCATTTCATAAAGATGATACAGTGAGTGTTAACTTCTCCCAGCCAGTACCTTTTCCCCTCGGTTAAATGTTAAAAGCCGTCTGGGGGGGAGGGGAAGGGAAGAATTCAAACTTTACTTCATATTATCAATCATCAGTCCACATTTAAGTTTTTAAAACCTAAATGTTCCAAGTACAGAGTAAAGAATAAGCTGTCCAGAAAGCACACACTTAAAATTTCTCCTCTTGGGAGTTGTATAAAGGGATTTTGAACCTTGATGGCGAGAATCCCAAAACAAGAGTAAAATGAATTCTTTTTATTGCAAACAAACGTCTAAATTAATTTCTCCACCCACTTTCTTTAGAAAGAAAAAGAAATCAGCAGGCTAAGGAGATACCCATTCAAGAACTGACATGATTAAAAATTAAGATATAAATGGGTGACTCACAATTTCATTAGCTTACAAAGATGGTGGAGTTAACTACTACAAGCACACTAGTTATACAGTATTTCGTGGGAGAAGGGCATACAGACATAGCTAACTTCATATAGATCCCATTAGACAACTGGATTTACAACAAGTTTTTTAATAAGAAATGGGCAAAGCCAGCTTTCTTTTCAGAATCAAAATGCAGAACAAATGGAAAAATTATGGTATTTAACCTTCACAAGTTTGAGCCTCCACATATAATGCAACCAAGTTTTACATTTTTAACAGCCCTTCTACATACACTCCATCTTCTCCACCTTGGTTCCAAGTTTTAGCTTATTCCCAATTATGCCAATTCCATTGTTATTTAAACAGAAAGTCTTCCCAGTCTTTGTCAAAAATTATACTATTGAGCTTATCCCCTCCACTACTACCCAACAAACTAGAGAGAGGATGGAGTGTAATATTGAGCAGTACAGAGTCTTAATGCAATTCATGAGGACCACTTAGTCCTTACATGAATCTGGTTGCTAACATTTCTATTATATTGTGACAATGACTCCCGACTGTTATTCTCTGTGAGAAATGGGGGAGTAAATTCTTAATAAAAGACACCAGGTACAAAGCAACATTTTACTTTTGTTGTGATAAAAAAAAAAGTCACATTTTACAGATAAAATGTAGAACCCTGAAATACTGACACATTCTCTTATCGTGCACAATGCTGAGGTTCTCTTACGATTCACTTTAAAACTGCAATTAAAAATGTACAAAAAAGAAAAGAAAAAAAATCAACCCACAAAGCTTCTAAAAAAGGAACCCGCAGGCACTTCCTCTTGTGGAATGTTTAAAAAGTTAGCCTACTAAAGAAAACAGTCGACTTCTTGTGAAGGTTTTGGAGAAATATGTATCAGTTCGTTTTATTTGGGTATTCAATAATATCCTTGGTGATAATGCTGACTCCATGGCTTCTGACCCCAGAATTGCTGTAAGAGAAAATTTTTTTTTTAAAGAAAAAACATCAATAAGCCACTCAAATTGCTTTTAGGAAATGACAATGAATCTAATTCAGAGTAAATGCTGGAAACAAATTATACTTGTCATACCTCTGATTTCTACCAAACCAGATTTAGTTTTACTATCCCGTTATTTATCAATACACATTACAAAAGGAAACACATCATGACTTGGTTAGTTTACACAATTAAAGCTAGCAAAGAACTGTATACAGTTAAAATAATATTAAAATAATATTACTTCATTAAAAATAGTAAGTTACAGCAAACTCAAACCTATTTATGGACTACAACTTCAATAACACAATCCATACCTTGCCTTATTAAGGTTTACAAACACTTCAATCCCTGGACAAGATCTTTTTCAAGACTGGTTCTTACTCAAAATATAATTAATGTACATAATCACGTAAGGAATTACTTACACCCTGCTGCCACTGGTTGTAGCCCTGAGATTGATTTTTGTAGCCACGATTGTTTCCTCGTCCTCTGAAGTTCTACGAAAAGGAAAAGAAATCTTTTAAGAAGTCTGAAACCCAAGAATTTATTATACCTGTAGGGGTTATGGTTGGGAAGTAGAAATAGGTATCTCGTTAAGACGTTTATTTGGGGGAATACAAAAAAAAAGCCCTAGGCACCCTTCTGCAGGTTTCTCAGAGATTTTTAAATCTTGGTTAAAAATCACCTGACTTTTTGCTAATTAGTGTCCCTGAAAAGCAAAATTAAATACATTTTACTATTACTAGATTTGTTTCATATCTATGCGAATGCACCACATTCCTTAGTTGCTTACTGAGGTTCCTCAACTTTTCAGACTAAACTACAGAGACGTCAGTGCTTCTTAATCATTACCTGGTTATAGTTCCCTCTGTTGGGCATTCCACCTCTGTTGTAGTTCCCTCTGTTCGAGTAGCCACCTCGACCAGGAAAAACAGGGCCACGAGGGTATGGATAGCCAATGCCACCACTTCCGCCACCGCCACCACCTCTCTGTGGCATATTGCCCCGCCTATTATATCCACCACGATTCCCAGGAGCTTTAAAAAAAAAAAAAAGTTTAGTTTAACTGTTATTCCTGCTCAAAATATTTAGGTTCTTCTGGCCCATTCCTGATAGTAGTTAAATATTTTAAGACAAAAGCATTGCTTAATTTTAAGCATTTACACAGCTTAGTTTTATTTACAATCAACCACATTAAAATGTTAAACTAATTACTACTGTGGCAGCATAGATCAATATGAGGAACAAACTTTTAAGTTACAGACCCAAGTTACAAGAGTCTCCATTCCAATCTTGAATTAACTCAATACTCAAATTTAACTTGCCTCCCCCTCTGAAGTTTCCACCACGCATATTGAATCCTCCACGTCCTCTATGGCCACCACCTCTGTTAAACTGGTTCTTGCCACTCTTGTTTTTATTGCTCTTTTTTGAGCCAGTGTTCTGTTTCTTTTCTGGTGGAAGTGCCTTTTTGCTTTCTTCCTTATACTGCTCCAGAAGTTTTTGGGCTTCTTCCTTCTGAAGTTCAACATAGGTTATTTCATCAAAGCACTCAGCCACCTCTGGCAAAGTAAAGTTTCCTGCCAAGAATAAAGTCAAATTAAAGTCAGAAACTCACTGCAAGTTATCTATAATCTTTGAACTTTCAATTCCTGAACAGCTTAAAAATTTTAACAGGTTACTATATCTACTCATGGTTTAGTGGTTTACTAAGTTTCCTAAAAATAAATACAAGCCAAACACATTCGTATTTCCACAATTCCAACAGTTAATGGCAATTCCTAAAACAAAAGTACTGGCAAAATACTAAATTTTTCAGATATAATTCACAAAACAAGACAAGATAGTAACAAAATTAAACTCCTTACCTTTCATTTTAAGGACTGCATGTTCTGGTAGATCTTTCCCCTCTACTTCTGCTTTCTTCTGTGTTCTCTGCTTATAGTCTTCATCTTTTGGACAAACTACAACAGCTTTTCGTTGGAAACCTGCAAACAGGCACATTTTTCTCCTCTGGGCAGCAGCAGATACATTTGTCTTGTGGGGGGGAAAGAAATAAGTTTAACCTTAAACATTAATTCCATACCCAACCAAACATCAGTTAACATTTTTTTCAACTTCAAAGCTACAACTCACCTGATCCAGAATGAAATTTCGCTTCTTGCGGGCAGCAATCTCAATAAACTTTCCAAGACACTGTGGGGCTCTCTGCAACAGTGTGTTCAGTTTTCCAGTATCTGCCATTTGCTTCTTAAAACCTGCCACCTATTTTTAAAATTTAAAATTTTCATTTGAATTTGTGAATCAAGTTATGTGTTTACTATAACTTGTTATGGTAAACATGTACTTACCAGCTTAGATCTATATGGAAGCAAGCAACATTTTATAATTTAAATATTTGAACATTGTATTTCCCTTATATGGGTGGTGAGGGGCGGAGATTGAACTCAGGGGCACTCAACCACTGAGCCACATCCTCAGCCCTATTTTGTGTTTTTATGTGTAGAGAGAGTGTCTGAGTTGCTTAGCACCTCGCCATTGCTGAGGCTGGCTTTGAACTCAGAATTCTCCTGTCTCAGCATCCCAAAGTGCTGGGATTATAGGTGTGCACCACCGTGCCCAGGTGTGGTACGTTTTATCCTGTAATAAGACCACATGCCACGGAATTGTTTTCATTGCTAAATGTTAAGAGGTAAGAAAAAAAATCTATGGAAAAGACAACTAAGTCTATCACCTAAAAAGCAATCTGCCTTACAGATTGAGAACTAAAGGAAGTATCCTGTTAGTTTTGCCTAAACCCCTATATCTAAGATATTAACAAAACAAATATAGAAAACAAGGGGTTACACAGAAAACCTCCAGTCTTTTTTTTTAAACTTATTTACTTAACTGAAGTTCTGGGGTTTGAAACCAGGGCCTTGCACATGCTTGGAAAGGACTCCCACTGAGATACATCCCCATCTCTCTTTTGGGCCTCCTTTAAATGCTGAAACCAGACCCTGAATGTTTTTACTTACCATCATTTTATCCATAATGGTATTTGTTCCAAGAATGTTGTATTTACCCGGATTTTCAGCTGCATGTTTAGTAACCCAGGTAGTTTTCCCAGCTCCTGGCAAGCCAATCATCATCACAACCTACAGTGGAGAAAGTATTATTTCTAAATACATCCAAATTTTCCAAACAACACATGAAACTTTGTCCATGGAAAGTTTACTACTCTATATAAAGGGAAAAGAAAACATTGGCTGAAAGCAATAGGTATAACATCTGAAAGCAAATGAAACACTAATCATCCAGCTCTTTCAAATATTTTTGTCAAACAAAAGTAATCTTCAAATGCCACGTTTACAAAAAATAAAAATGACTCACTTCACAATCTTTCTTCTCTTCAGGCCCCTTTGGTCCTCTAACTCGATCCTCTAAGGGGACATTTTGGATAAAAGTATAGTCTTCAGGTATTGGAAAATATGGCTTTTCCTTCTGACCAAAATTAAATTCAACAGCACAGTTGTGGCAGAGAACATGCGGAAAGAGTGGTCGTCCAGCAAGAACTTCCTTACTAATTTTGAAGGCAACACCAAGATCTTGTCCATTCTTAGCATAGGAGAGTTCTATTTCATCATTTTCAAAGTTCTGTGAAACAGAAGAAAAAAATTTACCAGTTTCAATCTGTTTCCTGTAAGATTTCTAAAAATCAAAATTCAAATAAAGAGTAAGTTTACCCTTAGAAAATATATTTATAGGTTAAATGCGAAGAGCTTTTTGAAGCTCTTACAATGAAAAAAGCAATCAAAAATATTGCCTCAGATAATGGATTAGATTTTTCAGGCCAATTTTGTACCAAGTTTGTCAAAATGCTTCCTTAAAAATTTCCTTTATTATTCCAGTTCAACTTCTACCAGTCTTTAACCCAAAACCAGTGCATGCACTTTTACCTATCACACTAACAGCTGACCCTGACATTAATTTTTTACAATTCCTAAACATTTCATTTATATATAGAATTTTAGCAATAACTTACAGCAAAACATGTAATAACATCATTTTCATCAAATTTCTCTCCATAATCTTCCGTCTCACAGTTGCATGTTTTTATTCCTTTTAGAGAATACCCATATGAAAACTCTTCTTCACCTAAAAAAAACAACTTGCATGAAGGAAGATGTTTTTTAAAGTCTAAAGTCCCTGCTGTTTTTATTAATATGTAGTGTGCACATAACCTAACAATCTTCAACTTATCTACCAGATGTATAATTGACCAGAGTGACCTTGGATATAAATATATAAATAAAACTAACAATGGGTAAGATTTAACCATGTCCTTAATTTTAAAAAATCATAGTGGTAAAAGCTAAAATCCAGCTTGTCTGCTACATGTTAGCATCACTCATTTGTAAAATACTAACAGCATGGATAAAAGGAGATAAAGATTTAGAAGGCCTTCTAACTACAGTCAACTGAAATCAGACCCTCAGAGCCCTCAGTACTCGAAGGGAAACTTTACCAAGCAACATTCCACTTGTAGTCAGTGACCAGCCAATTCGAACTTCATGAATGTCAATATCTTTTGTATATAAATGCCTTACTGGGATCTTCTCTGTAACCTGCAAGTGAAATCATTAAACCAAATTGTAAATCAAGAAATGTAAACTCCTGAATCCTGGCTTATCTCATTTGGGGAGAAGACGCCAAATTCTATCCTCTTTCCTTACTCCATGCTCCTTTTTTATAAGAACTTTAAAGTGATGTCAGCACTTTTTAACTGAAAGCTGAAAAGGTTTCATTAGCTCAGAGTTTTTAAAAAGCCTGTTTCAAAATTACATTGTCAATTCTTAAAGTCAACTGAATTATACCTTTAACATGGTTTCTTTCCAACAAAACCAAAAATTTAGCCAATTTTAAAAAACTCCTTGGTTGTCTTTTCATGTACGTAATTTTTTAAAAACCAAGGTTTGGGGGTGGGGACACAAAACTGCATTTACCTTCATCTCAAAGCAGACTTTGCCTTTTGACACACCGTAAGATGCCCTTCCTCCAGCCCAAAGAAAAGCAAAACTCTCCATAGTAAGGGAAGAAGCACTGAGGCGATCTCTTGATATTTTAAAATGTAGATCACAATTATCTGTAATTATATAAAATACCAATTATTCTTTTGACATCTAACATATATATTTCTGCTTTGTAGACAAAATTTGGTTAAATTTAAAAGTTCGTTGCCATGCTGTTCCAACTTTCACTTTAAGCCCCACTCCCACCAAGTCACTCATCAATTATGTACTAGAATAAACTACCTATTAAATTAACCAAGGTTTAATGTGTTTTAAGTAAAATTGAGACAATGTGACAATACATACCTGCTCTGCTCTTTACCTTGATTTAGAGGCAAGCAGTAGAGGATAGCAGGAAATCAAAGTGAAGCATGCCAGAACCAGGTAGAATTTACCAGTGCCACAATAAAACTGAAGGGAGGCCACGACCAATGTTTTAAAATAGGAGTATGAGCTGTTGATCCTGCACTTTGTAACTTAACACCCAGGTTCCAGGTCCTGAATTCTTTTCTACAACTTGTGCATCAGGCAGCCTCAACCCACTAACCTGGTCATCACCTGGTCATCTAAAGCTGTTATTACAGCATTTTAGGTCCCTTTGCCCAAAGCTTCCCAGTTATAACAATTAGGGATTAACCACTTCCTAGATTAACCAAATCGTCTTTAACCTAGCTATCTTTGGGTCACTAGCTCATTAACATGTATTTTCTCAAGAGTTCTCACTTGACAAGACAGCTAACCTCAAGTCAGAAAGCAGTTTTATTTTTAATTGATGAGTTTAATCTCCTGTTTAGAATTCTCCTTAAATAAGCTTTGTTCCTAAAATTGCTGATGATCATTGATATAATTTAACAAATTGTGTTTAAACCCATTACCACCCTTAATAAATTGATACTCCTAGGTGATAGGCACTAAAAACCCAATTGCTATGTAAATGTTATCCTTTAGCACCTTGCCAATCCCTACCAATTTTATATCTAAGCAACAGAATGACAATTTTCAAATTAACTACTTTCCCATTTTAAGACTCTACCTGTAAGGGATACTCAGTAAGAAATCAAGTTTTACACTTAACACTTAAAAACTATACAAGGAAACGTAAGAAATCTAAGCTTCAACTCCACTTAGCTAACAGAACAGGTCATTACCTTACCTCTTTATTTTCAGTAATTTCTACCCTTTGTTCTATTAATCTCAAAGAGTTGTGCATTCTCACCAAATACTAAATGAACATAATTCTTTTATAATTAAAAAATACAAGTCTGACAGCCAAGGCCCACTTAGAGGTTTGCAATACTTCCTCATACTCAATTGCAGCCCAACTGGGTAAAGTAGCAGTATTTACAGCGCTGCCATTGATACCATTCGCTGCTGAAGAAAGCTAGTGGCCCAGTGATAGCCCACTGCTGCTGCCCCAGGTCTTTGGAAGAAATCAACTTATGTTAAAGCAGCAGCTACTGAACTGGAATTGAGAACAAAAGAGCAGTTATTGAAAAAGTAATATTACAATCTTTTAGAATAGGGAATATACTTGTGTGCTAATGGGAAAAGTCATTAGTAAATATTTAACAAGCCCAAATAGCTCACTTAATATTAATTCCACACACAAATTATTGTAGAAGCCTTATAAGGACAAGTGATAGGTAGCTTTACAAATTTCTAGTCAAAAACTGGCATTAAGAATGAGTTTTCAAGTCATAAAATGTTATCAAATTGCTAGAGCCTATTAAATTACCAATACAAGTGAAACCGTACTAAACATTAAATACTACTGGAATCCAAAATAAAAACCATTATCTTCCTGCCTTTAAAAAAACACTAACCTAAGCTTTCTTCACTTAAGTTCAACATACATTAAGTTTTCTAACATTCTGGAACCAAACAACCACTGTGTTCAATAACCAGGGGGGAAGGGAAAGAATCAGCTTCACTTACAAGTATCAAGACAAACCACTGTGTCATCGAAGTGCTCATCTTCTTCTTCAACAGGTGGCTGAGGAGACTTGGCTCTGAAAGACAGAATCGTCTCCTAATACAGCTTTTCCTACCAACGCATGAAGAAAGGGTGCAAGCAAAACTAGGTTAGTATCCTGTACCTGCTGTACTTGTTTTCTTCAATGTACTCAAAATATCCTCGGCCATGATCTTCTCGAGGTCTTTTAACACCTCTCTTTTTATCTCCGCCTTTCTGTTCTGTTTTGCCGTCTCCTATAACACACAATACCCTTTGAGAAGCCAAGTTGCAAAAAAAAAAAAAAAAAAAAAAAAAAAAAAAAAAAAAAAAAAAAAAAAAAAACCTAAAATCAAAACAGTACAAAATAACCCGCCACCTTTTGTTTGAAGGCGCAAAAATGCTCGCTTTCACCTTGTTAGTTTGTGGGGACCTTTTAATCGACGAACCAAATGTGAATCCAAAGAACAATCAGCTTGGAATTGGACTGAAGGTTAGTGACGCAGTCTAAAGACGTTACTAATTTTATCAGTCTACTAGACAATTCGAGAAAGCCAAAGAAAAAGAGCGCGGACCAAGACCGGAGCCCACGTGCATCCCGACGAGAGTTCAGGAAGGGGGGAGGGGCCAAACGAGGCTAAAGCGGCCCGCCCTCCCCTCCCCCACTCTACCCGGGCCCGCGCGCCCCGCCGCCGCATTGTACTGATCTTCCGCCCCACTCTCCGCGCCCGGCTCCTCCCGCCGGAAGTGACGTCACGCCGAGCCCCTGCGCTCCTTGCACAATACCGCGACGATGAGCCGCCAAAGCGCTCCCGCCCCGGGACCTCGGGCCTCTCCCCTCCCCCCCGAGACATGTGCCCGCACCGCGCGCACGCAGCGCGGCGGCGCCAGAGGGCCGACGGGGCTCCCTCCCCTCCCGCGGCTCCTCCCCCCCTCGCGGCAGCTGCAGCTCCCCCCACCCCGGCTCCCGAGCCACATAATGGAGGCACTGCCACCACCACCGTCACACCGAGCCCGAGGCCTCTCCGCTAATCCGGGATTCCCCACGCCCCTCCCCCACCGCGCCGCGGCCCCCGCCCGGGGCTCCCTCCCCCAGCGGGGCTCCGGCAGGCCTGGGGCACGGTCCCCACCCCACGCGGGCCTCCCGCCGCGCGCAACGTACAACGCAGCACTCACCCGCCGCCGGAGCCCCGGGGCGACCGCCGCCTCCGCCGCCTTCCGCCTTCTTCTTACCTCCCGCCTGCTGCTGGCCCTGCCTCGCCCCGGGCGGCGCCACCGTCACCGCGAACAGCGAGGTGGGGCCGCTGCTCTTCCCCGCGGCCTCCTTGGCGGCCCCGCGCTGCTGTGGGGGCTGTTGCTGCGGCGTCGCCGGCGGTTGAGGCTGCTGCTCCCCGTGCCCGTTCTCGTCGCCCGCGCCCTCTTCCTCATCTCCGAGCTCGTCCTCCCCTTCCTGGAAACCCTGATCGTCGCCGTTCTCGTCTTCCGAGGCGGCCTCCTCCTCCTCCATCGGGCCCGAGTCGGCCGCCCCCGCGGCCCCGTTCTCCTCCCCTAGCTCCATCTGGTCGCCGTCCAGCGCGGCAATCCCTTCTTCCTCCTCTTCCTCCTCCTCGTCGCCGCCGGCAGCAGCCTCTTGCTCGAGGCCTGCTCCCGAGCGCCCGGCGGAATCCCCGCCCAGGTCAAGGCTGCCGTTCCCGGGCTCCATGGCGGGGCGGCCGCCGGCCTCCTCGTCGTCCAGCGCGGCCTGGAGTCGATCCATGAGCTCGGCCTTGAGGCCCTTGTCGGAAAGGCGCCGCTTCTTGAGCTCCTCTTTCAGCTCCGACACCTTCAGCTTTTTTACATTAACAGGCGAGGAACTCATGATGAGGGCCCCGATTCACCGCTAGGTGCTGGTTCAAGCTCGGCTCCGCTCCCTCGGCCACTGGTGGCGGCGGCGGCGGCGGCTGCTCCTCGGCCCTGGCGGCAGCTGCGGCTGGAGATGGGTTCGTGCTGCAGAGCGGACCCGCCTGGTTGTCGAACGGCGCCAATTCCTTTCACCGAGTTCGCGAGGGAGACGCGGAGACTCGCCTGGCGCGAGCGAGCACGCAACGTCCTCTCGCAGGGGCGGCACCGCGCACGTAATATAGTCGCTCCGCCCCCTACGTGACGGGACGCTGCGCAGCAGGAGAGCCGGAGCGCGCCCGCGCCCGGCCCCGCCCCTTCCCCGCCCTACTTCCCCGCCCCCACGCTGAGCCGGGCCCGTAGCGCGGCGCGGGCCGCGCTGTGCGCTTCCAATTGGGACTCAGCTAATGGAGGAAAAGGAAACCGCCTTTCGGTTAAACCGACCCACTGCAAAAACTATTGGCCTCTCTTGTTCTTTAGTGGCAATGCACCTTTTGCTCCTTGCTGTTCCTGCCAGGAGGCCGCTTTTCTCCAAAAGCTTTCAGTCCTGAACTTGGCATTTTCAACTCGAATCCTTCACCTTTTCTTCCATCTTAAATTTGCTTGCCTATTTTTCCAGCTATTCGTTTAAATCTTAAAAAGTCCACTTCTGAGTTGTATAACACAAATTGGCAATTATTATACGCAGGGAGTTTTTTCATTTGCTTATTTAACATTCGTTTTGATTTTTCAAGTCCTGCCTTGCGAATGGTACTTAAAGTTCAGGAAGGGCGAGAGCAAAGCCTTTCCTTTGTCTCTTCCACAACCCCTGGTGCAAGGCCTGGGAAATAGAGGTTTGTTGTACCACTTGCTCCATACTGCATGGTGTACATTATGAGCCTTTTCATAGCACCTATTCTCAGTTATTAATAGCCCTTGAATAAGCTTTAGATAGCATCTCTTGAGTTTTCTCTACAAAATGACGCACGCCTACTATAAGACATTCTCTCCAGCTTTGGACCTGGTGGTCTGGTTAGGAGGTCCCAGCAGCCGACAACGAGGATGTGACCCAGCTAGGTTATACACTTTTATTCTTTTCCTATTCCTGGAAAAAGGACCAAATTATGCTGGAACTCAGAGCTCACAAAAAATAAAAACTATTTATCAAAAGAAAAATAGAACGTGTCACTCTCAAAAATAAATCTATGATGTTGCTGTATTTTAGAAATTAAATTTTCCTCTTTAATATGTAAAAGATGTGATATGTTCTTGAAGTTTTAGGGAAGGGGGCCAGAGTTTAGATTTGTGATTGAGGTTAATGTCTTAAACTTCAAAGAATCTGCTTAGTGACCTGCCAGTGTCTGAGGAGTTTAGTTATATCAGCTGTTCAGTAGTTTAGCTGGCACCTTAATACTGTGCCCCACTGCTTATTTGAAATTTGGAAGTGTAAAAATGTGAAATTTCTCCTATTGGCTAATATGATTTAGCTGATTAATACATTTTATCTACAAAATTATTTTTGTCCTGAGGATTGAACTCAAGGGTGCTTTACCATTGAGTTACGTTCCCAGTTCTTTTTATTTTTATTTTGAGACAAGGTCTCAAAGGTTACCCAGACTGGCCTCAAACTTATGATCCTCCTGCCTCTGCCTCCTGAATTGCTGGGATTACAACCATGTGCCACAGTGCCCAGCAGTTTTAATTTTATAGTTTCTTTTTGATAGTTGTTAAGAAGCATTATATCTTAATGTTAAGATAGCATTATATCTTAACATGCAGTCATGTATAAAGATGAACTATTAACACTTGTGAAATGATTTGAATTGAAATTAACAAACTATGTCCAGTACTGTTAATTCTTAAGTTAATGAAGGAGATGAGAGTTTCCTCCAAAATGGTGCCAAAACCTCATTTTACCCTTTTGTTATAATGTCTTTGACAGTCATGAACAAGCTCTCATTTGCTCTTTGTTCAAAAATGGGAAGAGAGCTAGCAGGGGGATTACATGTTCACAAACTGGATAATCCCTTGATGAATCAGAATTAAATATTATTATTGTTGGGGCTGGGTATATAGCTCAGTTGGTAGAGTGCTTGCCTCACATGCATCAAGGCCCTGGGTTCAATCCCCAGCACCACCAAAAAAAGAAAAAAAAGAAAAATTATTGTGATGGTTCTTCAAATGTGCAAATATCCACAGACGTTATTTGCATTTTTAAATATTAGGGATATGGAAACAATTTTCATGTAGCTGGGAAAAAAACTAAACTATGAAAAAAAGTTTATGTATCAAAGTGTAATAGATTTATAACAGCCATTCTTAGAATATTAAATCAGTTGTAATAATAGATGTGAAATACAGCTTTTGATGCACATGAAAGGTTCCATGGCTTTTTTATCTCCAAAAACTTTGTAGACTTTTAGAGCTTAATGGGGTCAGATCATCTTCTGCCTGCTCATGGTATAGCCTAGGAAACTGAGACTCGTAATCCCAACCTATGCTCCTTCTGTTCCATTGGTCTACTCTAAGCAGTATTTAAAGAAAAAGTTTTTCTAAATGTTCTAAGAACTATCATGTCATTGTCTGTCCTCTTTTAAAAAACAAACGAAAAAAACAGATACCATTTCATGTTTTATCTTGCCAGCTCAAAGTTCAAATGGTTATCTAATTTTAGTAATTATTTTTGCTTCGTATATATACATACATATAAACATATGTGCATATATATATTTTTTAAAGATTTATTTATTTTTGTGCATGTACTGCTAGGGATGAAACCCAGGGGCTCTAAAATGCTAAGCACGCCAGGTGCAGTGGCACGTGCCTGTAATCCCAGCACTTTGGGAGGCAGAGACAGGAGAATCATGAGTTCAAAGCCAGCCTCAGCAACAACAAGGCGCTAAGCAACTCAGTGAGACCCTGTCTCTACATAAAACACAAAATAGGGCTGGGGATGTGGCTCAGTGGTGGAGTGCCCCTGAGTTCAATCCCCAGTATAAAAAAAAGAAAAAAAATGCTAAGCATGTGCTCTGCCACTGAGCTACACCCACAACCCTTCTTGTTTGGTTGTTTGTTTGTTTTGGGTACTGGGGATTGAACTGAGGGGCACTCAACCACTAAGCCACATCCTCAGCCCTTGTTTGTTTTATTGCAGTACTGGGGATCAAATTCAGGGCCTCCTATGTGCTAAGCAAGCACACTACCACTGAGCTACAGAACCCCAGCCCCCTGCCTCTTTTGGTGGGGGAGGTACTGGGTATTGAACTCAGGGGCACTCGACCACCCAGCCACATTCCCAGCACTATTTTGTGTTTTATGTAGACACAGGGTCTCACTGAGTTGCTTAGCGCCTCGCCGTTGCTGAGGCTGGCTTTGAACTCTCGATTCTCCTGTCTCAGCCTCCCTAAATGCTGGGATTACAGGCTTGCGCCACGCGCCCGGCTCTGCTTCTTATATACTTAATGCTGCCATGATAGCTTTGCTCCACAGAAACCAGTGAAAGTGCAGGCCACTTCCCCTAAATCTATGAGGTCCTACAAGGAATGTTAAATTCCCCTTTTTTTGGAATTCTAGAGACTACTGTGAATATACAGTGGGAGACGTGACAAATTAATTCTCAGTAGCAAGAAGTGATTAACAAATTACCCATGGATAATAGAGCTATGTGAGGTAATTACAAAGCAAGCTCTGTATATAATAATATATTTTGAAGTTGAAGCAAAGGAACACAGTATACTTTGTCGCACAATTCACTCAGCAAATATTTTTTGAGCACATTCTTTATGACAGTACTAGTGGTCTACTAGGAATGTAACAATGAGCTATGTCGTTATGCCTTTACTCTCGTAAAAAGACTTGGTAAATAAAACCCAGCACAGTAGCACATGCCTGTAATCCCAGCCTCTCGGGAGGCTGAGGCAGGAGGATCACAAGCTCAAAACCAGCCTCAGCAAAGGCTAGGCACTAAGCAACTCAGTGAGACCTTGTCTCTAAATAAAACAGAAAATAGAGCTGGGAATGTGGCTCAGTGGTCGAGTACCCTGAATTCAATCCCTGGTACCCATAAAAAAAAAAAACCAGCCTCAGCAACAAGTACAAAATAGGGCTTGGGATGTGGCTTAGTGGTAGAGCACTCCTGGGCTCAATCCCCAGTATTGAGAATAGTGCATTTGGGCTAGGGGTGTAGCTCAGTGGTAGAGCACTTGCCTAGCATGCACAAGACCCTGTATTTCATCCACAGAACTGGGAAAAAAGAATAGTGCCATTTACCAACATTATTAATAGCATCTTTTAAAAAAAATTCCCAATATGAAGAAGTAGCAAACTGAGTGATGGGGAGTTTTATAAACTATTACACTATTACAGGTATGAGGGCCTGGCCAGTATCACAGTATCTCATAGTGAAGAATAAAGAAAATCTATAGACCATCCTAAGATATATGGTCGAGAAAAATATGCAAGACTGAACTGATTGTGACTTCATAAGCTTTCACCTTCTAACTAAAGCACAATCATCTCTCTTGGAGCTGGTCTGAGTTCCTTGGGGCAAGAACAAGACAGACGAGTTGTGCAGCACCTGAGCAATGTCTTCATCAGTATTCACCAAGAGCTCAGCACTGCACTGGGGAACAAGATGGATAGTCAGTAATGAAAAGTAGCCTTTAAGCCCCTGTGAACTGCACCACAACCCAGATGCTTACTGAACAATACTTAATTTTAAGAAAGAGGTCTTGGAGCCAAAAGTGTAACTCAGTGGTAGAGCATGTACTAGTACATATGAGACCTGGGTTCTATCCCTAGCACTGGAGGGGGAAATTTTTTTAAAAAGTCTCAAAATCAAGTAAAGTCCCTAGTAGTCAGCTTTAGTCACCAAACCTTTTTTGTTTTTGAAGAGATGGGGTTTTGATATGTTGCCCAAACTGGTTTAAAACTTCTGGGATCATGCAATCTTCTTGCCTCAACCTCTGAGTAGCTGGGACTACAAGCATGTGCCACCACACTCAGCTAGAACCTTGTTGACATAATATCCGGCAAAGAAAGAAATTACAATTGCCTTACAAAGCTCTGCTCTGCACATGGTTATCATAATTGTGTGCACCATTAATAAATACCATGAAGTTTTATCAGGAATCCTAAATTAGACTCTTAGAGCTATTAAACAAATGTCTTATAGCCCATAGATTTGATTATATGTTCAAGTACTCTCCTCTCTACATTGACAATGTATTATGCAATTGCTTACATCTAGTGAAGCAGTACTGCGTCAAAAAGTGATTTCATAGCCGGGAGCGGTGGCACATGCCTGTAATCCCAGCACTTTGGGAGGCTGAGACAGGAGAATCGCGAGTTCAAAGCCAGCCTCAGCAACAGCGAGGCACTAAGCAACTCAGTGAGACCCTGTCTCTAAATAAAACACAAAATAGGACTGGAGATGTGGCTCAGTGGTCAAGTGCCCCTGAGTTCAATCCCTGGTGCCAAAAAAAAAAAAAAGTGATTTCATACTCATGTTGAGAATAGCAATAATCAAGGACATAATCTCTCTATATATGTTTTAATGTTTCGTGTTTCCTAATCCATTTTCTTGTTAGAAAGTGGCAACACAAAGGTAGAGACTTCATAATCGTCCATAATTCCTAGCAATTGCAATGTGCCAGATGCTTAATAAATATTTTTTACATTATTTAGGAGGTGGTATTAGACTGCAAAGAAAGTTTTCCAACTGCAGATAGAAGCACCATCTAAAAGTATCATCTAGGATATAGCAGACAGATGACTCTGATCTGGAAAAGTACACAGAGATGACAAATATAAGAGACTATGGACTAGTGCTAACCAATACAGTAGCCACTCACCATGTGTAGCTATTTAAATTTAAGTTGACTAAATAAAACCCAAATCAGCCACACCAACCACATTTTAAGTGTTTCCATGGCCACTGGTCTCATATTAGATACTGCAAAATAGAATATTTCCATCACATAGAAAGTTCCTTGGGACAGCACTGTTATAAACTTTTGAAAGTACAACTTACACAAAGGAAAGGAGGTAGGTAGCCTAGATGTAACTCAATAAACAAAGTAGAAGCCGGGCGCGGTGGCTCAAGCCTGTAATCTCAGCACCTAGGGAGGCTGCGATAGGAGAATCGCGAGTTCAAAGCCAGCCTCAGCAACAGCGAGGCGCTAAGCAACTCAGTGAGACCCTGTCTCTACATAAAAACACAAAATAGGGCTGGGGATGTGGCTCAGTGGTCGAGTACCCCTGAGTTCAATCCCCAGTACCAAAAATTAAAAATTAAAAACAAATAAATAAACAAAGTAGAAAGTTGACCCCAGGACTGGGATAGACAGATCGACAGACAAATATCTGGGGAACAATATATATATTTACATAGTCAATTCCCAATTCATTCATTTACCTATATAACAAGCATTTATTGACTATTTGCTATGTGCCAAGTACAATACTATGTGTAAGGGGAAAAATATGAATGACACAGTCCCTGACCTCTAGGAACCTGCAGTTCAGATAGGAAGGCATGCTATACAACTAGGGTGCTATGAGACACCAGTACAACTACATGCGGAGCCAGTCATCTCCATCAATTGCTGAACCATTGTCTGCAGGTTTCTTCTGCTATAGGTTGTACACATGCTTGCCCACACACAAATATTCATGCATGCAAAAATAAAACAAACCTCACACACACATTCAAGAACCAGTTGCATGACACTTCTAAGTAAACAGTAATTAGCTAAGATTATCTTATATCATATTCATTATTTTCTATACAGAACTGCCTATCATTTGCAGCCTTCTGCCAGCTAGTAATTAAATAAGTCCTTCATCAAAAACTGTCAGTGGTGATGGAGTTAGGCTGGGGATATAACTCAGTGGTAGCATGCTTGCAGTCCCTAAGTTCAATCCCCAACACATCAAAATTTTTAAAATTTGAAATGCTGGCAGGTTATGGGCAAAAAGAATTAAATGTAAATTTCCTTCACACTGTCCTGAATAGCAAGATACCGCACATATTCTGGGCCTATGTAACTTTTTCCTGCTTTCATTTTGCTTCATCAAAGTATACTTTATTTGGTCTATCTTTTAAGTGTTGTGTATTTTGTCCCAATCTATTTATTTGTGATATTAACCGCTGGTAAGTGAGTGCCTGCTGTGTACCATTTACCATGCCAAGCATTTTATACAAAATACCTCTAATTCTTATAGCAATCTTTCAAGGTAGGAATTATTAATGCCAATTTATAGATATGGGAACTGAGAATCAGAGGGTTAAGGAACTTGGCCAAGGTTGGTAAATTGTGAAGCTGAGATATCAAATCAGGTCTACCTAACTCTCATGCGCAAGCTCTTTTTTTCTGCACTAAGAAGTTCATATCATTACAGTTAAATATGGTGTGCTCTGATCCAGTAAGATCTTATGTATATAGTACAGGAGAAAGAGACCAGTAAAACAATAATTACACTACAAGAATAATATGTGGGGCTGGGGTTGTGGCTCAATGAGAGAGTGCTTGCCTAGCATGCATGAGGCACTGGGTTCGATCCCCAGCACCATATAAAAATAAAAATAAAAAGTATTGTGTCCGCCTGCAACTAAAAATATATATACTAAAAAGAATAATATGTGATATGAGAGAGGTGTGTATTTGGTGCAGAAAATGGAACAAGGGGTTTCTTGAGGGCAAAGGCACTTGAGCTGAGGCTTCAAAGAGTGGGCTGAGAGACAGAAGGGCATTCTAGGCAGTAGGAACAGCCTCTGAAAATGTACAGAGCTGAGAATCACTCATGTGGTTGGAATTTGGTGTGAATGCGATATGGAGTTGCATGAGCCTGAGCAGGGGTAGAAATGGGTATAGTGGAATAAAGAGGCAAATTAAGAAGAATCTGGCCAAGCTTGGTAGATGGAGTTTCATCTACTGATAAAGAGGTGGGGAGTGAGGGCATTAAAAAATTTTACGCTGAGAAGTGGCATGATCAGGTCTGAATTTTAGAAAATCATGTAGGCGTCAAGAGTGTTGAAAACTCACACACCTACAGGTTGTAGGCTGAAAACATAAATGAAGAGGGACAGGGTAATAAAAACTGTAGTCACGATGATACATGGCAATTGAGATTTGGCCTCAGGTCATGAACACCATAGGAAGTGATAGAAATTTTGGAGAACTGGAGCATGGGCTCCTATGGCCATTTGAGAATAGGAACTTGATTTTTTTCCCATTTTTTAAGGAAAATACAAAAATTATTCATTTTTATATGACATCTCCCCAAATTTAGGTAGGACTGACATGATAAGATCTTAAAACCAACCAACCAAACAGACAGACAAATAAACAAATAATGCCTTTGGTGATGTATTTGGAAGCCCTGGCTAAAGTCTTTTGAAGGGTACACAGACAGAAAGACCAGTTAGGAAACTATTTAAACAGTTAAGAAGTGATGAAGGCCATGGCAACTTAGGTCAAATGGATCGGTTATATCTTGAGAGGGCAAAGAGGCCATAAAGAAAGATTCCAAGAGCTGGGCACGGTGGCACATTCCTGTAATCCCAGCACTTTGGGAGCCTGAGACAGAAGAATCGCGAGTTCAAAGCCAGCCTCAGCAACGGCAAGGCTCTAAGCAACTCAGTGAGACCCTGTCTCTATGTAAAACACAAAATAGGGCTGGGGATGTGACTCAGTGGTCTAGTACCCCTGAGTTCAATCCCTGGTAGAAGGAAGGGAGGAAGGGAGGAAGGGAGAAAGAAAGGAAGGATGGATTCCTAGGGTTGCCAGCGCAGTGGAGCACACCTACAATCCCAGGAGCTCGGGAGGCTGAGGCAGGAGGATCAAGTTCAAAGCCAGCCTCAGCAATTTATTGAGGCCGTAACTTAGCAAGATCCTGTCACTAAATAAAATATAAAAAAAGGGCCGGGGATGTGGCTCAATGGCTCAATGGTTAAGCACCCTTGGGTTCAATCCCTGGTACCAAAAAAAGAAAAAGAATGGTTCCTAGGATTTCCTTAGACCTCAGTGATATTTATTTGAATTCTGACAAGACCATCTGATCTTAGAAAATATAACCATTTGGGTTAATTCTCCACAGTGCTACTATTGGAATGAAGACAGAATATGCTATCAGAGTGGGCACAGTCATTGCTAGGGGAAAGGGCCACACAATGCCCAGCATTTCATGTCTTTGGATAAGTGAATATGAAGTCATTCAACTTTGAACCGGTTCCTTTCATCCTTTCACCCATAAAAATGACCCATTCAGATTTTAAAGTACATAAATTAAAAACAGAACCAAAGCCAAACTTAACAAGGTGTAATGCCTGGAAACTGCTTCCTTTTCCCCCTACATCTTTATACTGTTGAAACAGGGTCAAACTGAACACCAAGGAGAGTTCTGAAGTGAAATGAAATCACAAAGGGAAAAAGGGAAATATGTTGTCTGAGGGAAGGAAGGTAGATTCCCCTTAGGGTAATTTCTTTTTTTTTTTTAACAATTTTTTTTCAGTTGTAGATGAACACAATGTCTTTATTTTATTGCTTTGTATGTGGTGCAGAGGATCAAACCCAGGGCCTCACGCTGCATGCGCTCTACCGCTGAGCTACAATCCCACCCCCTCCCCTTAGGGTAATTTCACCTGTCCAGAGGTAGGACAGTTCCAAGACCACAAGGAAGCGGGCAGGGAGAGAATGCATGAGAATTTTTTAACTTTTTTTTTTTTTTTTTTTTTTTGCGAGAAATAATGCTGCTGTTTTCCTGGGTTTCTGCCTAGCTGTATCATCTATTAACAACATACATTGCAAATATAAATAATATCTCATAATCAAATGGTTCTGAGATAGTGTGAAGCCAGGCTTATTCTGTTTTAAGATTCAGCCCAGTTACCACTTCCTCCAGGAAGACTTTCCTTATTACCTCTCCATTCCCCTCTCTGTGATCCCCATGTGGATTAGGTGGGCCTCTTCCGAGCTTTCAAAATCTCTGCTGATATCCTTGACTTCTGGTTTCATTATTATCTGTTTCTATGTCTCTCTCACTGACTGACCTTTTCAAGGGGGCACTGCTGGATGACTAGTTTGTTTTGTGTCCTCGATGAGACTCTATGTATCCAACAGGGCTCAACAAATGGCTGTCTACACCCTTTACCCACCAGGTAACCTTAGGCAAACTTGCTTTTCTTTTTCAACCTTTTTTTTTTTTTTTGGTACCAGGGATTGAACTCAGGGGTACTTGACCACTGAGCCACATCCCCAGCCCTATTTTGTGTTTTATGTAGAGACAGGGTCTCACTGAGTTGCTTAGTGCCTCGCTGCTGCTGAGGCTGGCTTTGAACCTGTGATTCTCCTGTCTCAGATTCCCAAAGTGCTGAGATTACAAGCATGAGCCACCATGCCCACTTCAACCTCAGTTTTTTAACCTATAAAATGAGAGTTACTACTGTCCCTGAGAGGTAAGTATCATATATGTGAAAATTCTAAACCATAAAAATGCCTAGCAATTCAACTAATTATTACCTGTTCATCAAATGGGCTTTTGGGAAAAAGGCTGGAAGTTCTTTTCTACCCATCTCAATTTGAAATTGAATGATAACATAGTATTTAATAAAAGGCTTTATAATTTAAGTTTGGTAGCTCTAGGAATAAGATGACAATAGTTGCTGTTTCATAAACTGCACCTTTTTTGATCAGGAGGCAAGGCCACATTCAATTTATCTTTTTCTTGGAATATTATAGTCATATCTAAACAAATGATCTTGAGAGGTTCTTGACTCTTGAATGCTTATCTTGTGCACAGGGTTCAAAGTCGCCACTCCTGCAAAAGAAAAAATATAAGTTCCATATTTGTGGTACTTTTGCAGAAGCATTGTAATTATTGTAAATAATGAAAAAATGAAAAGTGATAAGGCTCAAAAATGAGTACAGAGCTTTAAAATATGAAAATAATGTCACCATTGCCCATCATACCATTTTCTTTCTGGTAAAGGGGATGAATCTGCATGGCCACCCACTCTTGCTTGGGACTACTCCATGATCCCTGGCATTGGGCTGTGAGCAGAATGTCAAGGGTGGAGAATGGGCTTTCACTTTGGAGGTTCTTAACTGATCCTTGTCTTCCCCTGAGAAACTGAACTTCCAAACTTGGCCTTTATCACATAAACACTGGGGCAGCCCAGTATCCCTACAACAGAAGAGTTTACAGCAAATTCTCTCCCGAATTATGATGGATAATATCACCTAGGCAAGCTAATTGAGCACTCTGTAAATAGAATCTTAATTCATGCCTATCCAGAAGGAATTGAGGGAATTTTACCGCCCTGCCCCCAGGGAGGATATGAATCAAGTTGAGAGAGAAGAGCCAGTTAGGCTTACACTTTTGATCTATCAGAGACATGGTATGATTTTTTTTTCCACCAACGTGGGAAAATTTGTTTGTTTATTCATTCATTTTTTAGTTGGAGATGGACACAATATCTTTATTTCGTTTATTTATTTTTATGTGGTGCTGAGAATCGAACCCAGTGCCTCACACATGCTAAGCAACCCAGTGCCTCTACTGCTGAGCTACAACCCCAGCCATGGGAAAGTTTTGATGAGCTGCAAAATAGGACTAATTTCCAGTTTTTTCCCTTTGTCATGTCTTCAGAGTCTTGGTGATAACTATTTACTTAAATAAATGTGAATTTCCAAAATGGGGAACTGCAAATATAAGTACAGAAGGATTTTGCAACATAAATAGTTGCAATCTTTCCATTGTGGATGGCGGTATTTTCCATCAGCATGATAATAGAAAGCAGCAGAGAAATGAATCAGTCATTAACAAGGCGCCAGATTGATTGATTGATCTTTTTAGCGCCCTGCTTCAAGATCTAAGCGGCTTTCCACTGTGCTGGAGATAGGGCACTAACTCCGAGGGGGGTGGGGAGGGCTCAGCTAGGTTTCCAGTCTTATCTCTAACTTCTCTGTCTTCCTCGGCCCTGAGGGGACCCATCTGTTCCCAGGGCCTGCGGAGCTGTCCTTATTGCTGGAAATCTTTCCCTCCCCCCCGACCCCACTCCCTCTCTTCCTCCTCCACCGCTTGTCCCTCCCTCCCCCACAGTGCTGGGGATGAAACCCAGCGCCTCCCTTGAGCGAGGCAAGCTGTCTACCACTGAGCAAGCTGCACCACTGCCCCTCCAGCCCAGGAAATACTCTTTGATACACGAACCCGACTCATTTCTAAGATCTCAGTGTAACTCTGACTGCCCTGACCAAGTTGCGTCCTCCGGACCGAGTCTTCCTCTCCCTCAGCAGCCCCCACTGGCTTCTCTCTAGTGCTTATTACACTGGAATTGCTGGGAAAGTCTCAGAGAAGTTTTATCAGCGTAAAATGACTTCTGCGTGGGAACAGTTAGCAAGTGAAGTTAGCGCGTCAGGTTTGTCTCCCTCCCTAGATTGGTACCCTCAGGCAAGCATTCTTATTTATTCATAACCCAGACCTCCCACAAAGAGAACCAGGTTGAATCATAGGTGCTCAATAAACACTTAGGGTGTGTGTGTGTGTGTGTGTGTTGCTGGGTTTCCAACCCAGAGCCTCAGGCATGCTAGACAAGCATTCTATCCTGACTCACACCCCCAGCCCAATAAATACACCCTGAATGAAGGAATATAAACATTTTTGTTGAATGGGGAGTTATGCTTTAATGGGTACAAAGTTTTGGGAGGATGATAAAGTTCTGCAGATGGATGGTGGTGACGGTTGCACAATACAGGAATGTACTTGATGCCACTGAAATGTACACTTAAATTTTTTAAATGACAAATTTTGTTATGCATACTTTACACAATTTTTTAAAAACTGCTAATTTGAGCAGTGAGCACGCACAAGGCTCTGAGTTTGATCCCCAGCACCACAAAAAACGGGGGCAAAGTGATGATTAAACACAGGAAATATTTTTGAACCAGATCCTACCCAACTCTAATACTTCAACTCAATAAATATTTGGAGAATACCTGCTATGGGTAAGACAAAAAGGTGCACTCTTGGATTAACTTAATAGTATCAAAATATGCTCAGCATTCAAACCAGTCACACTTTGCATGTAAAATGTTTTAGCAATAGATGGGTCTTGTTTATGTATATCCCAAGCAGCTAGCATTTATTATGTGTTTAATGACTGTTAAATAAAAAATAAGACATTGGGCTGGAAATACAGTCAGGGGTAGTGTACTTGCTTAGCATGCACAGGCCCTGAGTTCCATCCCCAACACCAAAAAAAAAAAAAAAAAATTGTCAAAAATACAGTGTTTGTCTAGGCCTTTCCCCATTACAGAACGTTTCACAAACATCTCATGTTGTTTTGAAGTCTCTTACTTTTACCTTTTCTTTTCCCTTTTCATGTTAACAGCCATTCTTTCCTGACCATTTGTTCCCAGAATCAACACAACTTCCTCAGTTTCTTTGTGTTTTTACAAATGTTTCCAACAGTTCATGTCTAGCTCTCATTCCTCTATATCTAAGCAAATTTTACTCTTATATATCCTTCCACTTGACAAGGCCCAGGTCCCAGAAAAGTCATCTGACTCTGAGGTAGAAGACACATTACTGGAGAAAAGGACGGTTCAGCAGAAGTTGAATTGGGACACACCCAAGAATCCTGAGAACTCCTCACCAGTCAAAGCCTTCTGGCATCCTTGAAAACAAGTATTGTACAAACAATTTCAAAGAGAAATCAGTTCAGTGGTAGACTATGTGCTTAGCATGTGCCATGCTCTGGGTTCTTTCCCCAATACTGGGGGGAAAAGAGGGAGGCCGGAATTGCACACCATGTGTTCACTACTGTAATTTGAAGAGTGTTCATGCTTTCTGGTTTCAACTTTTATTTTCTACTGAATAAGCTTCAGTCTTTTTATAAAGTAAAGAAGTAAGAATAATACTATATAATGCAATATTAGGAGGCATTATAAAGGAAGGGAACACCAACAGTGTGTTCCTTTTTTTTTTTTTTGGTACCAGGAATTGAACCCAGGGGCACTTAACCACTGAGCCACATCCCCAGCCCCTTTTTTATATTTTCTTTAGAGACAGAGTCTCACTAAGTTGCTTACTGCCTCGCTAAATTGCTGAGGCTGGCCTCAAACTTGCGATCCTCTGGCCTCAGCCTCCCAGGTCACTGGGATTACAGGCACGTGCCACAGTGCCTGGTTGATATTCCCTATTTTGAAGGACTAAGGTCAAATGGTGTTTACCACTAGGAAGAAAGACCTTGAACCCTGTATTTCAATGATAGACAACATGAAAAGAAGTGGAGAGGTAAAAATAGTTGGGTAGGAAGTTGGAGATCTTTTTGGCTTCCATATGTCTGATGCCTTTGACATCTAGAAGGAGGTCTCATTAGAATAATAATGCAACACAGCACAGTGGTTAAGAGCAGGAAGAACTAGACTGCCAAAGGAAGAATCTTGTTTTCTTTACTAGGTTTGTGAACTCTGGCAGATTTCCTAACCTCTCTATATCTCAGTTTCTTCACCTATAAAATGAGAATAAGACATGCACTTGCAGAGTTTTTGTAAATATTAAATAAATTAATACTTGCAAAGCTCATATTGCAATACTTGCAAAATAATGCCAAGCTCCTATTAAGTATTTTATCAATGTTTGGCAAATAAATAAAACTATAAATGTAGTTAACTCATATTTTAGTACCCTATAGTTTACAAATCAACTTTGGTGTACATTATCTCAAAAAATTCTCACAATGCTGAGGTAGAAATAATTGCCTCCATTTTCATGGATCACGAAATAAAGTTTCCTGGCACCAGGGCTATAGCTCAATCCCCAGCACCAAAAACAAAAGGAAGAGAGGGAGGAAAAAAGAGGGAGACAGAAAGAGAGGTGGGAGAGAGGAGAAAGGGAAAAGGTAGGAAAGAAGGAAAGGGGGAGGGAGGGAAGAAAAAGAATATTTTGTAACTTTGTTAAGTTTATGACTTTGGGACAAAGTGGATCATAAAGAAAAATGAGCATTTTATCTTTTATTTCTATACCTTCTCCAAGGGAAAGAGGTCAACACTTTTTTTCCTGTTTCCATGGTAAAAAGCAAAGTGGTTGATCTGCAACTGTTATTTGATTACTGATAGTAAGTAGAACACCTTCCTCTGAAGTAAAATATAGTTCATACATGTATTTTTATGATATGTGGCATATTGCATGTCTTTCTCCTAAGAATGTTTATATATTGGTAAATCCTTTATTGCTAAACACATTTAGGGAACAATATTATGTTCATACAGATCAGTCTTAATGGTGGCTGTTACACATACACTCCAGTTTCTTAGATGAAGTTCAGACTGACAGCCTGTAGACAGAAGTTCACTGTAAACTCTGGATTGAGTCTTCCCCGTCTTCCCAGTACATACCTGCCCCTGGAGTTATGTAAGCAGTTTGCTTTCTATTTTGCAGTTATGGGTATTTCCTATTTTAAATAGGATAGTATGCATAAGCAATGATTTTCAGGATAGTTGGATGAAACAGAGAGGCAGGATTGACTTCCTCCTTGGGTTCTGAGGTTCTAGAAACTGCAGAAGTGTCTATACAGACATAGGAGCTAGGAGCTGGACTGTCTGGGAATGAATCCCAGCTGCACAATTTTCTAGATGTGTGACATTAGTCAAGACAATCAATCTCTCTCTGTGACCTCATTTACAACATGGAGATGATGACCTTGTTGGGAAGATTACATGAGTTAATGCATGGGAAGCACCTAGAACAGGCATGGCTCACGCACGGCAAGCATTCAGTAAATGTTAGTTAATAGCATCATGTTCTATTTGTGTAACACTCTTATCATTCTCTTCTCAAAGTCAATAGCTTTTAAATATTTTTGCCTGTGACTTCCAGTACAAAATACTTCCTGTATCACAATCCAGTACATATACACATAAAAAACTAAATCGAGGTTTCACAAAACATTCATACTCTTCCTACATGCATTGTACCCTCTTAATTTCTATTTCCCTTTTTTAAAAAAATGGGGAGTGCCCTATTAAATTGACTTCACAACTCACTAAAAGAACCAGTTTCAAAAAATCTGCTCTATGATACCCATGAGAAACAGAATAGTGTATGCCTAAGATATTTATACTCTAATTCCATAGAACCTATGAATATGTTAGCTTACATGGCAAAAGGGACTTTACAGATGTGATGAAAGTTATTGACTTTGAGATGTAAAGATTCTCCTAGATTATCCAGGTGGATCCAGTCTAATCACATAAATCCTTAAAGTTGTTTTGTTTTGTTTTTCCAGTGCTGGGACCCACACATGGCAGGGCCTCACACAAGCTAGCCAAGCACTCCACCACTGAACCACATCCTGAGCCCAAATGAGTCCTTAAAAACGGAGAACCAGCCAAGTGCATTGGTGCATGCCTATGATCCCAATGGCTTGCGAGGCTGAGGCAGGAGGATTGCAAGTTCAAAGCCAGCCTCAGCAAAAGCGAGGCACCAAATAACTCAGTGAGACCCGGTCTCTAAATAAAATACATTTTTTAAAAGGGCTGGGATGTGGCTCACTGGTTAAGCACCCCTGGATTCAATCCTCAGTACAAAAAAAAAAAAAGTGGAGAACCATAAAGATGTACAAACATTACCCACCCAAACAAAACAAAACAAACAAACAAACAAAGAAAACAGCAAAAGACCCTTCCTGGCTGTGATCAGAAGATGTGACAAGTGAAGAAAGGTGGAGGACTGTAAATAAAAACTCATGTGCCATTACTTGCTTTGAACATGGAGGAAGAAAGCCCAGGGATGTGCACATCCTTTAGAAACTGGAAAAGCAAGAAAACAGATTCTTCCTTTGAGCCTTCAAAGAAAATGAATTCTGCAGCAGCCTGATTTTAGCCCAGTCAGACTCATATCAGATTTGTGAACCCCCATAACTGTAAGATAACAAATTTGTGTTATATAAGGCTCTAGATTTTTGGTAATTCATTATAGAAAGCTAACACATTACTTGAACTAGAAAACTTGACTTTATCATTGATATTCCCTACCCCACACATTCAGTAAGTCACCTTGTCCTTTTACCTTTGAGTATCTCAGGAAAAATCCATATATTTTCCCAGTTTTCATGGTGCTTGCTCTCGTTCAAGTCCTATTTATCTGTCTTGAACTGTAAAAGTTTCTAACTGCTTCTAACTTCTAACTTCCAGACTTCCACCTGTCCCACCCCTTCTTTCCTCTGATTTTCAGAGTTTACTTTCTAAACTACCAATATGATTACCTCTTGGTGCTTTTGATGCCTCAGCATGCTTACTGAATAAAATCTGAAGTTTTTAGAGTGACAGTCAAACTCTTCATATGACCCAGTTCAAATGTATGAGGACATATTTCTTTGCTGCCATTTTCCCTATTCTGGCTCCTGTGGTTTGGCCCACAAAGTCAGATCAGGCACACAATCAAATTTCACTGTAGCTAGAGGAAATTTCAGATTACAAACTACATAGGGCTGTAAAATAGTATGCTATTAGTCTGCTAGTAGCACTGTTACAAAATACCACATACGGGGCAGCTTACACAACAGGAATTTATTTCTTCATTGTTCTAGAGTTTAAAAGTCTAAAAGTAATGTGATGGTAGAGCTAGGTCTTCACAAGGTCTCTCTCCTTGGCTTGTAAATAGCTGTCATCTCACTGCATCCTCACATGGTCTTCCATCTCTGTGCCTTCACGTTCCTCTTTGTGTGGCCTTGAATTTGCCAATCTGTGTCAGCCTCCCAGATCACAGGGATAATAGGTGTACACCACCAAGGCATATACCTTAGTCTTTAAAGGTCCTATCTCCAAATAGTGTTTCTGTGTTAGTAAGCTTTTTAGTATAAAAAATACCAGAGATAATCAACTTATAAAGAGAAAAGGTTTATTTTGGCTCATAGTTTTAGAGGGTTCCAGCCATAATTGGTTGACCCTGTTGTTCTGGGGCTATATGGTACCACATCATGGTGGAAACATATGGCAGAAATGCTCACCTCATGGCTGGAAAGTGAAAATGAGAAAGAGGCTGGGGTTCCACTATTCCCTTCAAGGGCATACCCCACAATGACCTGAAGACCTCCCATTAGGCCCTATCTCTTAAAGGTTCCACCACCTCCTGAGAGTACCAAGCTGGAGACCAAGTCTTTAATACATGGGCTGGGGACAGGGGGCAATATTTAATACATGGAGGAACACAAAGTATAGCAGTCACATTCTTTGGTCCTTGATGTTAGGATGTCAACATGAATTTTGGAAGAACATAATACACCCCTAACAAGGTTATATTACTTCCAATACTCAACTTTGCAGAGATTCTGAGTTCCAACAAATTCCTCCTAGAAATACTTCAAAGCTCCTGTTATCCTTCTTTTTGGGTACTATACTTTCATTTTCTCATCTTAAGGGTGGGCTCTATACTGATTTGGTCACTAGAGGAATCACAACTTTTCAACCATGAATTGAAACATTCACCCTTTGTTCTGGGGTTAGAACTGCCCCACCTGTCACAGCTACCCTACCACCAACTCAGCTTTCCTAGCACTACCAGAGGAGCTCTCTTTCCTTTCCTTTCTTTGTAATATTTCTGACTTGGACTCTTCTGAAGATGATTCTGAGCCCTTTTATTTGCAACAGAATTTCTGAGTTATTATGTTCCACTCTTGCTTGCTTTCCTGTCCCCTACCTCACACACCTATATTTGTTCTCCTTCTTTCCTTCTTTTCTTCCTCTTTTTTTTTTTTTATGGTACTGGGGATTGAACTCAGGGGTACTCGACCACTGAGCCACATCCCCAGCCCTATTTTGTGTTTTACGTAGTGACAGGGTCTCACTGAGTTGCTTAGCGCCTTGCCATCACTGAGGCTGGCTTTGATTCTCCTATCTCAGCCTCCCAAAGTGCTGGGATTACAGGTGTGCACCACTGCGCCCAGCCTTTCTCTTTCTTTTAATAGGGCCTCACGATGTTGCCCAGGCTGGCCTCTAACCCGAGGTTATAGGAATTTGCCTGACTTACGCCCTTCTTCTCTTTAAAAGCAGCTTTTAGCCAGGTGCATACTGGAGCAATTCCCAGTAACTCAGGAGGCTGAGGCAGAAGGATCACAAGTTCAAGGCCAGCTTGCACAACTTAGTGAGACCCTGTCTCAAATAAAAAGGCCTGAGGATGTAGCTCAGTAGTAGCGTACCTGAGGCTCAATCCCAGAGTAGCAAAAATAAAAGAATAAAATAAAAGCAGCTTTTAAAAATAATTGACTTTTTGCTATATAGTACTAAAATCTCACCTCAGAGCTTCAGTCCAAATTCCCAGATACCTTATCTTTCTAATCAGAAAGTCATAAAGGTCATTTCTTTTCTTTTCTTTTTTCTTTTTTTGGTAGCAAGGTGGTACTGGGGATTGTACCTAGGACTTTGCACTTGCTAGGCAGGAGCTACTCCTCCAGCCCCTTAAAGATCATTTTCAATGAAATAAGCAGGATCAACTTCTATTCAACATTTTAGCTATGCAGTTTTGAGACTCTTTTTCTTCTTTCTCCTACTTCAAATTACACCTCATGTTTTGTTTCTGGTTTTTTTTGCATGGTGCTTTCTATATCCCACTGACTATGTTCAAATTTGACCAATGTACTTGGCCCACCCAGAGCTGTGTCCTTCCTGGTCCTTGGCTGTGGTCTGGGAGTAGCGGTAGCTGCTCCAAAGGAGTGAGTGGCAGAGTGATACAACTTGCAGGCAATGGGAACAGACTGAGGGAAAGGAATTAGAGACTGGTGGTTCATGTCTTGGGCTATCATAGGTGCAAGTTCAATACCCTCTCCTGGGAAATCTGGTGGTTTGTGCAGGTGGATATTTAAAGTATGGGCAAAGGTAGCAATTCCCAATCCAGGCTATATCCTTGTTCAAAAGACTTTGTTTTTTGCTTTGTGTTATAATTTGGCTATTGTGTGTATATATTTTAAGTGGTTATTGAAAAGTCCCATCCTAAGGCTGAATGCCCCTAAACTCAAGTCCAATTCTAATGTCTACTAGAGGAAAAGCCAAATTCACTTCTCAGGTACCCTGAACAGCAATAGCATCTTTGTTTTGATCTTGCTTATTTGAGATTTGATGATCTACAAAGCTGATACTTCGGGCTAGTAGGTAAAGCTAAAAATGCTGAGCTTGGAGAGCCAGGCCATTTCTTAACAACCGTAATTGAGCTAGGCTGTGGTCATTCATATACATGACAATGACTCCCTTAGTTATTGGATTAGCAATAAAGAAAAAGAGTTCTGAGTTAAGGTAAATGGATCTGGTTTAATCCTAGCCCTACCTCAAGCATTCTCTTGACCTCTCTGCCAGCATTTTTCTCATTTGCCAAAAGATGGTAAGATTCTGTATATCCAGTTCATTTTTATTTTTATAAGAACAGTACATACACATTGTTTAAATAGTCAAATAATACTATAAGGCTTATTGCAAAAAAAAAAAAAAAAGCAATTCCCTGCCTGTGATGGATTGTACTTTCCGTAGGTGGCCACAATGATAGCTCCCATCTCAGTGCTCTTCTTTTCAGTGAGATCTTGACACTTCATAAAATTGGTGGTGTCTATATTTCCTCCTTCAACCCAGATGTATCTTTGTAACTGCTTAGATTGATTAAAGTATAGCACATATGATTCTGTACTACTCAAGAGTTTTTCAGAGAAACAGAACCAGTAAGAGATTATATATGTATCTAAAGAGATGTATTATAAGTGTTAGCTCATATGATTATGACAGCTGAGAATTCCCACAATCTGCCATCTGTAAACTAGACAGCCAGGAAGGTCACAGGTATAGTAAAGGCCTGAGAGTAGAGAGCCAGTTACTGGTATAGATTCCAGTCTGAGTCTGAAGGCCTGAGAACCAGGTACATTGAGGGCAAGAGAAGATCCCACCTCAAGCAGACAGGCAGAAAGAGTAAATCCTCACTTTGGGAGGCTGAGACAGGAGAATTGCCAGTTCAAAGCCAGCCTCAGCAATGGGGAGGCGCTGAGCAACTCAGTGAGACCCTGTCTCTAAATTAAAAAACAAAAACAAAAAACCCCACAAAATAGGGCTGGGGATGTGGCTCAGTGGTCAAGTACCCCTGAGTTCAATCCTTTGGTATCAAAAATTTAAAACAGAGTAAACCCTCCCTTCCTTCCTCTACCTTTTGTTGTTGTTGTTGTTTGTTTGTTTGTTCTTGGTACTGGGGATTGGACTCAGGGCTACTGGACAACTGAGCCACATCCCCAGCCCTATTTTGTGTTTTATGTAGAGACAGGGTCTCACTGAGTTGCTTAGTGCCTCGCCATTGCTGAGGCTGGCTTTGAACTCGTGATTCTCCTGTCTCAGCCTCCCTAAGTGCTGGGATTACAGGCATGTGCCACAGCACCCAGCTTCCACCTTTTTGGAAGGCAACTATGCTCACCTTCAGTGCCCCTCCTTCTTCCACCTTTGTGTTGTATTTGGGTCCTAAGTGAACTGGACAAGCACCACCACTGCCACCAAGACATTGAGGAGGGCAGTCTGCTTTACTTCATGTGCTGATTACAATGCTAATCTCTTACAGGAACACCCAGAAATAATGTGTAACAAATATCTAGGCATACTGTGATCCAGTTCTGTTGATACATAAAATTAACCATCAGAGACACCGTGTGACATCTTGTTCTCAGGACCTCATCTTTGGAACCCTCAGCTGCCATGCTAACAGTCCAACTGCCTTGAAGTTGCCAAGCTATGTAAAAGCACCAATTAGCTTCCCAGGAGAGACCACATAAAGAAACCCTGAGACCACACGAAGAAGAAAAGATGACTGGCCAGGACCCAGTTGCTCCAGCCCCTCTTGCTATCCAAGCTCCAGATCCATTTCCTGAAACCAAAAGCAACGGCTTGAGAGACCTCCATCCAAAACTGCCCAGCAAGACCCTTCCTGAAATCCTGACCCACTGAAATTGAGAGATTATGAATTAAACAATTGTTCTTGTTTAGAGCCACCAAGTTTGGGAGTGAGTGGTCCCACAGCAATAGTAACCACAACACTTGTTCACTATTAAGTAATACATTCCCATCACACTCACCTTCTTAAACTGTTTAATTTCTCATTTATTCAATTTCCCGTCATTGTTGCGTTTCTTTCTACACTCTACAACTGAATTGCAAAATCCCTTGCATAAGATTTTCTACGTGGTCCAACACAACAAGGAGTCTACCTACCAGTTTCCTGTTTTCCCTAGACCTCCTACTGGAGCTGTCTGGTCTGGTTTCTTTTCTGGAATGGTGCTGTCTAGGTGCCGCTGCTGTCCTGAGGCTCCTTCCCCCTCCCTCTTGTGTTCCATCCCCTTTTTCCTCACTGCAGAATCCACCTTATTCTTCCCTAAGTTATTCCCTCATTTTGGTGGAACACTCTCTGGTGGCTCCAGAGCAAGCATACCCAGGAAATGAAAATGTCTGTATTTGATTCTCTCATTTGATTAATAGTTTGGTGAAGGCTGTGGTTGTGGCACAGTGGTAGAGCACTTGCCTAGCTCGTGTGAGGCACTGGGTTCGATCCTCAGCACATTAAAAAATAAATAAATAAAATAAAGTTATTTTTTTTAAAAAAAGAATTCTAGGTTGAAAAGTTACTTTTTCTTCCAATATTGAGTACTTTGTTTCATTGTCTGATAGTTTCTAATGCTGTCCTTGAGAATTCCATTGCCATCCTGATTCCAGAACCTGCACAGTTGGCCCTCCATGTCCATGGGTTCCACATGTGTAGATTCAACTAACACAGATTGAAAATATTTTTTAAAAATTGCATTTGTACTGAATGCATGCTGTTTTTTTCTTGTAGTTATTTCCTAAATACAGTATAATAACAGTTTGTATTGCATGTACATTATATTAGGTATTATGAGTAATCTAGAAGCAAAATGGAATATTACTCAGTCATAAAGAAGAATGAAATGAAAGAAATATTACTTAGTCATAAAGAATGAAATTTTACTCAGTCATAAAGAAGAATGAAAATGCCATTTATGGCATTTTCCAGTAAATGGATGGAACTCGAGACTATTATGCTAAGTGAAATAAGCCAGTCCCCCAAGTCCAAATGCCAAATGTGGAAAGAATAAAAATTTGTTGAATTAGACAAAGGGAAGGGGGATGGGAATAGGAAAGACAGTAGAATGAATCAAGAATGAATCTGTAACGGTCAATTTGAATTGTCAACTTGATTGGATTAAAAAATACCAAGGATTAAGAGGCTTATGAGTGTGTTAATGAGGGTGTGTCTAGGAATGAGTGGTATATGGGATACCAACTGAAATGAAGACCTTTCTTAAGAGTGGGCAGCACCATCAAATAGGACGATGGCTTGGATGGAATTAAAGTTGGAAGAACAAGGAAGCAGCAGCAGATATAAGCTCTATTCTTCTTGGACGGGTTCTTGATTGCTGCTGCAATCGTCTGAGGATATTGGACTCTTGCTTCTTCACTCTTCCAAAGCAGACTCTGCCAGTGATTCTCCAAAAGCCTTCAGTCTCATACTAGGGTAGCACTGTTGATCCCTCTTGTTGTGGGGCTTTAGCCTCTCGGACTGTGCAGCTACTGGTCATTCCAGCTCGCTAGCCTGCAGACAGACATTGTGGACTATCCAGCTTCTGATGGCGTAAGCCAATCTAGTAAGTCCCCTTTTTATAATTATACTTCCTATTGATTCTGTTCCTCTAGAGAACCCTGACTAATACAGAATCAGACATAACTTTCCTATGTTCATATGAATACATGACCAGTGTAACTCCACATTATGTATAATCACAAGAATGGGAAGTTATACTCCATGTATGTATAATATGTAAAAAAATACACTCTGCTGTCATGTATATCTAAAAAGAACACATAAAAATAAAATAAAAAATGAAGTATACAGAAGGGTACTTGCAGGTTATATGCAAATACTATACCATTTTTTTCCTATATCTTCAATATACCCCATGTGATCCTTTTTTAAAAAATTTGTTCTAATCAGTTATACATGATAGCAGAATGCTCTTTGATTCATTGTACACAAATGGAACACAGTTTTTGACATCTCTGGTTGTACACAAAGTAGGGCCACACCATTCATGGAATCATACATGTACCTAGGTAATGATGCCTATCTCCTTCCATCATTTTTCCTCTCCCCATGTCCTCTCCCCACCCCTCCCTTCTCTTTGGCTAATCCAAAATTCCTCTACTCATCCCATGCCTTCCCCTTCAAGGATTAGCATCCACTTACCAGAGAAAACATTTAGCCTTTGGTTTTGGGGGATTGGCTTACTTCGCTTAGCATGATGTTCTCTAACTCCATCCATTTACCTGCAAACACCATGATCTTATTTTATTTTATTGCTGAGTAATGCAAATACCATACCATTTTATATAAGGGATTTGAGTCTGTAAATTTGAGTACCTTCAGTGGTCCTGTAATCAATCTCTCATAGACACTGAAGCATGACAGTACATATGAGATTTTCCCCACTTCTATAGATGCTTTTAGCATTTTCCCTCTTTGTCTCTGGTGACCTGAAACATTATGTGGAAATGACTTAGTTAGATCTTCTTTTTATTCGTTTATCTGGGCAGGCCCTTTGAACCTAGAAGCCTGGTCACTGGGAAATTTTTATTTCTTTGGTAATTTTCTCCTCCTCATTCTATTTCTAAAATCCCTATTTAGCATTGGCTATAGAGTACCTGGATTAACCCTTTAGTTTTTAGACTCTTTTCTCTCTTGCTGCCCATTTTTCTATATTATAGAAGATTTCCTCATTAAAAAATTTCTGTCTGGGGGGCACAGTGGTGCATGCCTGTAACCCCAGAGACTTGGGAGGCTGAGGCAGGAGGACCAAGAGTTCGGAACCAGCCTCAGCAAAAACAAGACACTAAGCAACTCAGTGAGACCCTATCTCTAAATAAAATACAAAATAGTGCTAGAGATGTGGCTCAGTAGTCGAGTGCCCCTGAGTTCAATCCCCCGTACCCAAAAAAGAAAAAAAATTCTATCATTTTATTCCCTCTCTCTGAAGATACCAATTTCATTTATTTCTGCTAGGTTTTTCTGTTCATTTTCTGCAGTCTTTCTTTTCTTCACTCTTTCCCCAATTGCTTATTCTAATTTCTATCTTTCATATGGGAGGCCTCACCAAATGTCCACAATCCTTACAAAATTGTTCACAGTAAACAGTAACTCACTACAAAGCCGGAAGGAAACACAAGTAAGATGTGGCAATGTTGAGCTTCACTCTAGAGTGACAGGGCGACCCCTCCCCAGGCTACTAGTCAGTATTTCAGCAGAATGATTTCTCCAAGAAAGACTCATTCTTCTACCTGAAGGCAGGATGGGGTTATTGCACACCTGGATGGTGGCTCCCTGGGAGCAGGTGGGGATGGATCCAGATGCACTTTCATATAACTCACTTTCAACCTTCCAGAATGTCAGCTATCCCTGAGTCTGCACTGCTACGGTTAATTGCTCTAGAATCAACTTCTGGACTTCTTGGCCTAGCAAGAGCTTGGGTAGTGTAGAGAGTAGTTTTCACCTGGCTTTGTAGAGATAAGAGGAAGGAAACTTACACCCTTCAAACCAGTTCTTCTTTCTAGCCCCATTCAGCAGAACCTGGTCTCTCCTAGCTCTAAGCCTTTCCAGGATTCTGAAAATACATCTATACCCTCCTCTGATCTGGTGCGGCTAATCCCCTCTCTGTATGAGTCACATGTTTCATCTGATTTCCATAGTCACAAAGTGTATGACTACCTCACATCTATTATTATATCCTTTTCTGTTCTCTATGACCAATTTCTTTTTTCTTTCCTGTCATTTTAGTAGAGCTTCAGGAGGCCATTGACAGGCCTGTGTGTAAAAATAAACACGTGTGCTGACTATGCCGTTTTGATTTTTCTTTTTGTGGTGCTGGAACCCCTTTAAAATGTCATATAAATGTGGTTTGTTATAATTTGATTCCTAAGATAGCTGGTTAGATTTTTTAATTGTGATTTTCCTCTTGCTACTATTCTTCCCCACCCAGTCCCCAGGCTGGGCTTGAAGCCCTAGGCTCAAGCAGTCCTCCAGCCCCGCTTCCTGATGGTTAGCTGTGACCATACCTGGCACCCTCTTGCTGCTTTGACAAAAAGAGCACTTCAGCAACCGCGGCCATTCATCTAGCAGTAATCCTTATGATTTTAATCAAGATGAAAATAAAGCCAGGTGCGGTGGCCCATGCCTGTAATCTCAGCGGCTCCGGAGGTTGAGGCAAGAGGATCTCAAGTTCAAAGCCAGCTTCAGCAACTTAGTGAGGCAGTAAGCCCTGTCTCAAAATTTAAAAATAAGAAAGGGCTGGGGGAATGTGGCTCAGTGATTAAGCGCCTTTGGGTTCAATCCCTGGGACCAAAAAAATAAATAAATAAAAGAAAGAAAGAAAGTTAGTTCAAGGCCAACCTGGGCAACTCAGTGAGACCATGTCTAAAAATAAAAACTAAAAAGGGCTGGGGATGTACTTCAGTAGCAAAACACTCCTAGGTTCAATCCCCAGTAGTGCAAAAAAGAAAAAAAAAAAAGATGAAAATAAATAAAATGCTCCCAATTATATGTTATACAAAAGAAGCTGAAAACAGAATATTAGTTGGAAAGCTGAATGAACCATGTCTCACTAGGAGTTCTGGCAAAAGTCTCTTAGATTTGACCCAGGGCATCTTCTTCCTGGGAGGGACCTGCCAAAGCTCCCCTGTGGGTAGGCTGGGCTCCTGGGGCCCCTGTGCACAGAGCTCTCACAGGACTGCCCACTCCATGGACGTTGCTTGTCTCTTGTTCCTTAGGTGTAGACTGTCTTATTAACTCTCTATTGCCAGCACCAGCAGGGTGCCTGGTGTTCAGTAGTTCCTAAATGTTTGATGAAGTGCAACACTACAGACAACCACACTCAAATTTTAGTCTTCTGGGAGAAATAGTTCTAAGGGGGCTGGCCATATATTCCACTTATTTATTTATTTATAGACAGGGTCTCACTAGTTGCCCAGTCTGGCCTCTAAATTGTGATCCTCCTGCCTTAGCCTCTCGAGAAGCAGGGATGATAAGCATGTACCACCATGTCCGGCTCTCCACTTTAAATATTAAGAAAATGAAAATTAGAACTTTTTTTCCTTCCCTTTAAAAACCAAGGAGAAAACTGCAGATCTGTCTGACCGATTACTTCATCTTTTCATGCAATGAAAGAAGAAGGATAGAGAAATAAAGCTACAGTCCTGGCAACACCAGGCAGCCCAGACACAAGTGTTAAGCACAAAGGGGGAGGCAGCGTGGATCCTGGCAGCTCTAGTGTTCCATGAAAAACACCTGCTCTGTTGGCAGCCAGGAAGGAGAGACCCAGAATAGCACAGGCTCACCCACTCACAAAAACACAGGAGCTCCCCTGTACTGTAGGCAAAGGAGGGAATGTCAGGAGACAGGCCTAGGGAAGCTCACTTGGAAAATTTACCCAACCCCACCAAAAAGGACTTGAATTTCCTCGGTAATGGGATGACATTTAAATTCAACACTTCTTTCTCAGAGGCCAGCTCTGTGCTCCGGAGGTAGGTTTGCAAGCTCACAGGAAGCACATAAGCATGCAAGAGACTCAGGACTAGCCACCCATGAGCACGGAGGAAGGTTCCCTTAGCCACACAGTGATGGAACTGTTGGGGAACAGGCCGTCACCTCTGCTTGGGGTGCTCCACAGCGAGCATGGACTCAGCTCCAGGTGAATGGGGCAAGCTTTGGAGGTGACAGTATTGAGAGCAAAGATAGCAGCAACCAAAACAAGCAAGCAAGGAGGCCTACAAATAAGGAAATAAGGGGACAGAAGTGAGACCTGAGCTATGAAGACCACTTTATTAACCAACATGGATGACTCTCCTGTGCCTTCAACATTAGTATATAAAAAAATAGTCCCTGGAGAGGTTCCTTAAGAAAAACGACCTATGATCACAGAAGTCTGGGAAACGCTGCCTATCATAAACCTCCTTACGGAGTCACAATGAACACTGGCCTCTGAGAGCCCCTGAGGAGTTCTTCATGGAAGGAGAAAACAAAAACAAAAACAGCCTCACGTTTTCCCAAACATTTACCTTCAAATAAGGCCTATTAACATCTGCTGAGCTAGTGTTTTCTGGACCATAAAATGGTGACCCCTGTTCTACCCAGGCCTTGACACTTGACCTTTGCCTTTAGTAATGACACAGCTTTCAGAATTTTATACTGAGAGATTTAGTTATAATTATTCATGTTCAGTTGTAAACGTTAGTTGTGAATTTTTAAATCTCCTTTTCTCAAATAACACATCAGTGGGAACCCCACCACGTTTCTTAAATCCTATTTTGTTTTTCCAATTAGTTTTATTTTTAAAACAGCTTTGTTTTTAGTGTAGTTTAAGCAAAATTGAGCAGAAAATACAGAAAGTTCCCATGACCCTCCACCAGCACCCCCCAAGCACAATGTGACAAGTGTTAAAGTGGTTGAACCTGCATCAACACATCATTATCACCCAAGTCATAGTTGCATTAGGATTCACACTTGGTGTTTACATTCCATGGGTTTTGACAAGTGTATAGCAGTATATATCCACCATATGATATCATAGAGAATAATTTCACTGGCCTAACAATTCTTCATGCTTCACCTATTCATCCCTCCCTTCCCCTAAGTCTTTGTTGTTCTTGTTAAATCTTACTGAATTTATGAGTAAAAGGGCGGGGGAAGGGGGGGGAGATTCACTCTTCTACTCCCATGGCTGACAAATTACTCATTCTTTACCTTACAACAGGATTTCTGAGCCTCAGCACAGTTGACCTTTTGGATCAAATAATTCTTTGCTGTGAGGGGGCTGTCCTCTCTATTATGGGATGTTTAGTACCATCCTTGGCCTCCACCCACTATTGGGGGAGGACCACCTTCCCTGAGTTGTGAAAATCGAAAACACCTCAGACATTACCAAATGTCCCCTAGAGCAAAATCATTCTGACTGAGAATCCCTGGTCCAAAGGGGACACCCAAACTTTGCCAGAAAATCTCAAAAATGTTTGTATGTCATCATTTACTTCTAAAATACTTGCTCACCTAAAATGTGTGGTAAGGAGAAGCAAGGCTAAGTACTAAAGGGTGAGGAGTTACTGCTAACACCCTAGAGGATGACCAAGAACATAGACTTTTTTTTTTTTTTAATAGTACTGGGGATTGAATTTAGGAGTGCTCCATCACTAAGTCACATCCCCAGCCCTTTTTTATCCTTTGTTTTGGAGACAGGTTCTTGCTAAGTTGCTGAGGCTGGCCTCAAACTTGCAATCTTCCTGCATTAGCCTCCTGAGTCACTGGGATTATAGGCGTGTGCCACTGTGCTTGGCAAGAACATGGATTTTTAAAAAAATTTTTTTTAGTTGTAGATGGACACAATATCCTTATTTTATTTATTTGTATGTGGTTCTGAGGATCGAACCCAGTGCCTCACGCATGCGAGGCAAGCGCTCTACCACTGAGCCACAACCCCAGCCAGAAAATGGATTTTTTAAAAAATATTTATTTATTTTTTTAGTTGTAGGTGGACAGAATATCTTTATTTTATTTTTATGTGGTGCTGAGGATCGAACCCAGTGCCTCATTTATGCTAGGCAAGCACACTACCACTGCGCCATAACCCCAGCCCCGAAAATGGATTTTTTAATCTCACACAACAGCATGCATCACTCTTTGGCTGGACAGTATATTAGTAAGTGAGATTATAAAATTAAAGGAAAAGGAAAGGGTCATTTTCCCCTAATGCCTGAAAGGAGAGTACTGGGACCCATGTTTTGAGGTTGTTCACAGGTCCTCTATAGAGCTGAAAACAGATTGATTCTATTCAGGGATCTGCCTTCAGATCAAGGACTAGGTCTCTGAACATCCATCCCTTAATTTTTTTTTTTCAATCACACTTCTATTTCCCATCTTATTTCTGTTTTCTTTCTTCCCAAGGCTATCTGAGTTAATTCTGATTCATTTTACTAAATATTCTCATTGACTGTGGCAGCACAGTATTTCATGGAGGTACCATGGTGGGTTATGTAAGTATTCTCTCTTGAGGGCATTTTTGTTGTTTCAAACTTTGAGAGGGGGAATACCACAATAAGGATCTTCGTGACATACATTTTCCCACATCTCATTTTTCTCTCAGGATACATTCCAAGGAATAGAACTGCTAAGTGAAAAGGTATGTCTATTTTTAAAGACTAAAAGCATATTTCATCCAGATCTGTCCCGTTATATTTAAGTTTGCTTCCCACACTCAACTCAGTATTCATGAGAGTTATCCTACCGACTCCAGGTGCACCTTTTACTTTCTCTGTGTCAGCTCTTTTTCTAGCTTCATTTATTTGATTTCCTGTGTTTCTTACTGCTTGTCATTTGGCAACCACACTGCATGATTTCCATGTCTCTGTTCCCCTGATGGTTTGTTCACTGAATAAATATTTATTGAGCCCCTACTATGTGTCAGAAACTGTGCTTGGCAAAGTGAAGTAAACAAACAACCAAATCATAGCAAAGTATGCTCAGTGCTCTGAAGGATACTAACGGAATGCAAGAACATAAGAAATGGGGGCATTGTTGATAATTTTGATAATTATTAAGAAAGTTCTTTCTGAGAAGATTAAACCTGAAGAATAAGAAGGAACCAACTGTGGCCAGTGATGTTGCTTAGTAGTAGAGCACTTGCCTGGCATTCATTAGGCCCTGGGTTCTATTGCCAGCACTGCAAAAAGAAAAAAGAAAAAAGAAACCAACTAGCCAATAAGCACATGAAAAAGTGTTCAACACTATTAGTCATTAGAGAAATACAAATCAGAACTGCAATGAGATACCACTTCACCCCTACCAGTGTGACTATAATTAAAATAAAAGGGGGTGAGGAGGAAAAGTAAGTGTTGGCAAGGATGTGGAATGCTTATGGGAATGCAAAATGGTGCAGCTGCTGTGGGGACAACTGAGCAAACCCTCAAAAAGTTGAGTCTAGATTTGCAGCACTCAGTTTTTAGGTGTATATTGAGGAGAATTGAAAACATACACAAAAATACATTTATGCACAAATATTTATAGCAGTATTATACATACAAGTAAAAAAAACCAAACAACTCATATGTATGTTCGTTAACGGATGCACAGATTTTAAAAACGGTAGTATTTCTATACAATGGAATATTATTCAACCATAAAATGGAATAAAGGACTGATACATGCTATGACAAGGGTAGATCTTGAAAAGATTATGCTCAATGAAAGAAGTTAAATGTAAAGGTCCACATACTGTGATTTCCTTTGTATGAAATATCCAAAAGAAGCAAATCTGCAAGGACAGAGATAGATTAGTAGTTGCCACACAGTAAGGGGAGGGGAGAAAGAAAAGTGGTTGCTTTTAATAGATATGGAGTTTAGGGAAGGGTGAGCAAAATGTTCTGGAATAAGATAATAGTGATGCTTGACCAACATTGTGAATATGCATTTTTTTTAAACTTTATTTTATTTATTTTTATGTGGTGCTGAGGATCGAACCCAGTGCCTCATGCATGCTAGGTAAGCGCTCTACCACTGAGCTACAGCCCCAGCCCCGTATGCATTTTTTTAAAATATTTTTTTAGTTGTACATGGACACAATATCTTTGTTTATTTTTATGTGGTGCTGAGGATCGAACCCAGCGTCTCACGCATGCAAGGCAAGCGCTCCACCACTGAACCACAATCCCAGCCCCGAATATGCATTTTTAAAAGACTTCAAGTTCGTTAAAATTTTGAATTTTGTTATGTGAATATTTTTGGGGGGTGATACTGTGGATTCAACTCAGGGGCACTCTACCACTGAGCTACAATCATAGCCCTTTATATTTTTAATCTTAAGATGGGGACTCACTGAGTGGCCAAAGCTGGCCTCAAACTTAAAATCCCCCTGCCTCAACCTCCTGAATCACTGGGATTACAGGGATGTACCATCATGCCTAACTATGTGAATTATTTTTTAATGAGGTGAAATTCACTTGATGTAAAATTAACCAGTTTTAAGGGTACAGTTCAGTGGCATTCAGTGGCATTCAGTACATTCACAAAAAATATGAAGGAAGACTACCTTCATACGTAATGTGTGGAAAGGAAGTCAATCTTCCAGGTGCCCATTTTACTCATTTTTTCAAAGAATCTTCCCAGGAAATGTATTAAGAAAAATTACTACCAGGATCTTCATTTTGCTCAGATGGGTAAAAATGGTGATTAGTCCATTCGGAATGATTTTATGTTGTTAGGAACTAAATGATCTTTTGTATATCTAAAATAGGGGGAGGTGGTTGTATTAGTCAGCTTTCCATCACTATAATGAAATATCTGAGATAATGAACTTACAAAGAGGAAAGTTGTATTTCAGCTCACAGTTTGGGGGTTCCAGTCCATGACTGATTTGCCCTGTAGCTTTTGGCAGCACATCATGGTGGGAGCAGGGGAAGAACAAAACCACTCGCAGTATAAACTGGAGAGCAAAAAGAGAAAGAGGAAGGGGCCAGGGTTTTACAATCCACTTTAAGGCCATGTGCCCAATGCCCTAAAGACCTCCCACCAGGCTCCACCTCTTAAAAGTTCCACCACCTCCCAAAACACACGAAGACATGTGGACTTTGGGAGGATATTCAATACCCATACTATAGCAGTCACCATTAATCAGAATCAACACAATAAGTCTAGAGGGACAAGATCCTTATAACCAAGCTGAGGTGAGACTGGATGATGAAGAGCAAGAACAATGCAAGGAACAGGTGTCCATCAAATATCAGAATTCACAGATGCACATTCATTGATACTGATACTACTTTATGCTTTCTCTTTTCTTAATATGCTCCTCACTTCCAACACTACCTAATACTACATTTTCTTTTTTTTTAAATATTTTTTTAGCTGTAGATGGACATAATGTCTTTATTTTATTGCTTTGTATGTGGTGCTGAGGATTGAACCCAGGGCCTCATAATACTACATTTTCTATTATGGTCTCCTCATTAAGACAGTTCCTTTGCAACTAGAGACCATTTTTCTTGTACATTCTAATAACTGACCCTCTGCTTGAAATAGGAAGTATACAATGAAAAATGAAGTTGTTTATTCATCCCTTCATTCTTTCAGCCAACCCTCCATGCAAGAAAGTAACACTGAGCTGCAACGATATAGGAGACACACAATATCATTTTAATAAATAGGAAAATGCTGTCAGGCTTGGTGGCACATGTCTGTAAGCCCAGGAACTCAGGAGGCTGAGGCAGGAGGATCACAAGTTTGAGGCCAGCCTCAGCAACTTAGAGAAGCTCTACTTAACTAATGAGACTCTCAAAATAAAATAAGGGGTTAGGGATATGGCTCAATGGTTAAACACCCCTGGGTTCAATCCCTGGTACCTTAAACAAACAAACAAATAAATAAATACCTCAAACAAATAAATAAATAAATAAATACTTCATTTGATTGCTTGGTTGAAGAATCACAACAGTAGCATCTATATAGAAATCCAAATATGACAGCCAGGCAGAAAGACTAAAAAGCAACCCCTTGCATGAGGTAGGAACAGAGGCATCTGCTGTGAACTATTTGGAAAGAGAAAAGATAGGTCATTCTCTGAAAGAGAAAATAAGTCTGACAAGCTCCCACCTCCCCTTCCCCGGGGCCCGCTGCCCCAGTATTGAGGATTAAACATAAGGGGTTCTCTACCAGAGCGACATCCCCACCCCTTTTAATTTAATTTTATTTATTTTTTTCATTTTGAGACGGGGTCTCACTAAGTTGCCCAGGCTGACTTTGAACTTGGGATCCTCCTGACTCAGCCTCTGGAATTGCCACGGTGCCCAACTCTGACAAACTTTTTTTGGGGGGAATGGGTACCAAGGATTGAACTCAGGAGCACTCAACCACTGAGCCATATCCCCAGCCCTATTTTGTATTTTATTTAAAGACAGAGTCTCACAGTTGTTTAGCACCTTGCTTTTGCTGAGGATGGCTTTGAACTCACAATCCTCCTATCTCAGCCTCCCTAGCTGCTGGGATTGCAGAAGTGCACCACCACACCTGGCTCTGACAAACTTTTTATATTCATGTCAAGCTCTTCAAATACTTGAAAGGCAATTTGGGGAAATTTGCATACTTATGGGTGGTGACTTCTGCGACACATAATCCATAGATATATTTTTCATATTGAATAGGATCTTAATTTTCAATTATAGGTTTTTAAACTGCAAGGTTAGTAAGTACTTTGGGTGAATAACAGGTCTGAAGAAACTATACAATCTGTAATTTGCTGCCTCAAATGAGCACTATAGTTGCTATCAACTATTCCAGTTATAATCTGCATTGGAGAAAAGCGTATGCCAGCCATTTAACATTTATATTTTGCTATGGTTGTTCTTGTTTATTTGTTTGCTCTTTATTGTAGGCAAGTTGTTTTTGCTTCTCTGCTACTCAATTTGTGCATCTGTAATATAAGGATGATAAATATAACTGAGGAATAGAATTGTTGAGATTATCTGAGTAAATGCATATAAAGTACCTGAAGAACACTGGCTGGTGTACAATGAATTCTTAACAAACATTACCTTTTATTATCATTATTAAAATACATACAAACTGACACTTAATTCGAGTTTGCCAAGACTATTTAGTGCTTTTAGTAATACAATGTTATTTTCAAAATTATCTTATAATGATATATCATTTTTTGATGGATACCAAATTACTCAAAGAAAGAGAAATTTGTATCTTTCAATGAGTTAGATTTTCATGATAAAAACTGAAACCATTGAAAGGATTGAAGTGACTAAATTTAATCCTTACAAGAATAACTTCTGATGGGAAAGCTATATGTTATTCTGCATGGAGAATCTGAAGGAAGTGTGGAAACAGTGGTGAATCTGCAGAGAACCAGAAAAATAGCTTGCAAGTAGAGCCATGTAGAAATCACAGTGACTAGGATATATGCAACTACCATCAAAGAAATAGAGATGAGGCCTGGTGTGGGGGCTCATGCCTGTAATCCCAGCAGCCCGCTTGGGAAGCAGATGCAGGAGGATTGTGAGTTCAAAGCCAACCTCAGCAATTTAGTGAGGCCCTAAGCAATTTAGGGAGACCCTGCCTCAAAACAAAAAAATAAATTAAAAAAAAGGGGGGTTGGGGATGGGGCTTAGTGGTTAACTACCCCCCGGGTATTCCATCTGGATATTGTCAGGTAGTTACTCTTGGAGATTAACTCTGGAGTTGCTTTGCTAATTTCTAAGGAAATACTTTTGGACTTCTTGTTGAAATTCAGTTAAATGGGTTTGGATTTAATTTGGAGAGAGACTGACAGTGTTTCAGTATTAAATCTTTCCACTTGGGAACAGGGCATGTCTGTCTATTTATTCAAATCTTTAGTGTACTTTGGGAGAAATTTTTAGTTTTCTTCCTAAAGTTTCTTTAAGTTTCTCACATTGTACTGTTTGAACATTTTCCCATCACGTTTTTTAACTGGCTTATAGGAAATCTACTAGTTATTTATTTTAAATTTATTTATTTATTTATTTTGCCATGCTCGTGATTGAACCCAGGGTGTTGCACGTGCTAGGCAAGTGTTCTACCACTGAGCTACAGCTCCAACCCTATATTTTAATATTGATTTTATAACCAGGTGCTTTATGAATTATCTTAATCTTATTTTGTGGGGGTGGGGTGCTGAGGATTGAACTCAGGTACTCAACCACTGAGCCACATCCCCACCTCTATTTTGTATTTTATTTGAAGACAGGGTCTCACTGAGTTGCTTAGCACCTCATTTTTGCTGAGGCTGGCTTTGAACTCTGGATCCTACTGCCTCAGCCTCCCAAGCCACTGGGAGCATGTACTACACCCAGCTATAAAGCACTAATTAAAAAAAACAAACAAACTACTACTCTCTGGGCTTGGGATATATGTAGTGCCTGTTTTATCTTAATCTTTCCCACAATATTTCAGTTGATTTTCTTGTGCTATGTTTTGCTGGGTTTCATTTGTTTGTTGTGGTACTGGGGATTTAGCCCAGGGCCTTTCAAATGCTAATGACATGCTCTATTTCTGAGCCACATCTCCAACTCTTTAAAGTTTTTACTTATACAGACATAGTAACTGTAAAAAAGAGTGGGGGAAAATAAGACAATTTGGTCTCATTTTTCCAATAGTTAAGGTAATTTATCATCATCTCTTCACATTGACTAAAATCCATCGGAATAACACTGAATAGTGGTAGTGACTGGGGAACAAACACTACTTGACACTTTTGTTTCAGATTTTCAAAAGGTCTACAGGGTTTACCACAAAGTGCTAAGTTAGTTGTTGATTTCAAGTAGAACAATCTATGACAAGAAACGTTTCTTCTATTTTTCTTCTAATGGTTTTCTAATTTATTACTTATTAGAATTCCAGCTTAATTCACAATGCTTCCATAAGATCCCACATATCTTATTTTAGTCAAAAACCCATAGACCCATGCCAATTTAATATATATTAATTGGATTGTCAATTAGTACTGTCATAATTTGCACAATCACTAGGATCTGAAAACGTGAAGTCCTTCTTTAACAATATGGTGAAAATTAAAACCAAAAAATAATTCTTATCCATAAATGACATATGTAAGGCATTTTGTGAGATGCTCCAGAAAGCAGTGTTTCTTAAAGAAGGGTCCACAATTCATTTGAGGCACTTGTTAGAAGTCAGGCTGCACCCCTGACCTGCAAGAGAAGTGACAGAATAGAGACTAGGAAGCTGCACATTCAGTGGATTCCTTAGGTGATTCTTAAGCACCTTGCAGTTGCAGTTTAAAACCTTTCCACATTGGGTTTGGGGTATAGCTCAGTAGGAAAGCATGTGTTTAGGATGCACAAAGTCCTGAGTTCAATAACCAGCACCAAAAAAATTTTTTAAAAAGCCCTCAATAGAGTGGTTCTCACTCTGGGATACACGTTTTGCTGGTGTTGTGCACCTGTGAGTCTCAGCTAGTCTGGAG
>PVHX01008979.1:0-31616 GCA_004024805.1 Geosciurus inauris | reverse complement strand
GAATAAATAAAAAATAAATTTAGCAAAATTAAAGTAAAACCCTGGCACAGAGAATAAAGAACAAGTAAGATATATGGAGCTTTCAAAAAAAAGAGATGAGTGTATTTGAACTTAGCATCAGAGTGACACAGCTAAATTCATCATGCTATAGTGAGATTGGGTGATCCAACGGATCAGCTATAACTCACTCACCATCTTCATCTAGACGTGGTTTTGGCTATTTCTAGGAATCCCTTTAAGTCATTAGTTTTTTTCAAGTTTGCCATCCAACCTCCAATGAGGGAAAAGAAAGGAGGCTGAGCTGCTGGGACTTTCTTCAACTTCAAGCAGAGCAGCTCTACATTTATCTGTTATATGTTTGAGGGGCTCAAACAATATTTTTAAGGAGAAATGTTTAAATTTTTCTTTTTTTTTTTTCCTGGTTTGGGGTTGGGAATCTGTGTCTTGCATATGTTAGGCAAGCACTTTACCACTGAGCTACACCCTGAGACCAAGTTTGAAATTATTGATTTACATCCTTTAGGAATATCTTTTTTTTTTTTTTTTTTTTGGTGCTGGAGATTGAACTCATGGGCACTCGACCACTGAGCCAAACCCCAGCCCTATTTGTGTTTTATGTAGAGACAGGGTCTCACTGACTTGCTTACCACCTTGTCATTGCTGAGGCTGGCTTTGAACTTGTGATTCTCCTGTCTCAGCCTCCCTAAGTGCTGGGATTACAGGCCTGCGCCATCACGCCTGGCTAGGAATATCTTAATCTTACTTTAGAGTTTGATCATTTATGTTGGTGCACATGACTCAAACTCAAAAAGAATTGATTTGAAAAATTTTTGACAAAGCCCCTTTTACATTTTCCTTAATATATATGCCTCAAAAGATGAGATTTCTGGCGGCTTCTTCCATCTGGGCCCAGGAGGTAGCTTTGTACATTGAAGGATATCAGCTATCAAATTTGTGGCTTTGGCAACATTGAAATCATGACAGGTCCAGAAACTGATGCCCATTTCCAGTTCACTGGTATTAAAAAATATTTCAACTCTTATATACTCACTGGTAGAATGCATTGTGTACTGGGTACATATGGAGGCATTGCTTTGGCCATCTTATACTTCAAGCTAAGGTCTAAAATAACTCCAGCTGTGAAAGTAACATAAATGGATTCTAAAATGTGTGACCTCATCTGTTAAGTTCCCATCCCTGGAGAAGCTAATGTCAACTCATCATGTAATATTCAATTTGTACAATAAATTATGAACCTGGAAAAAAATGAAATTTCTTTTATAGTAAGGATCATCATTTTGCTCCTAATATATAATGATTTTACAGATTGAATGGTGTCCTATAGTTCTTTATTGTCATTATTATTAATTAGAAATCTCTAAAGTATGTGTGTGTATGTGTGTGTGTGTGTGTGTGTGTGTGTGTATGTGACCTTGCTGGGGTCTTGTACATGCTAGATAAACATGTAGCTGAGCTACATTCCCAGTCCTAACACTTGTATTTAAAAAGCTTTGGAGGAGAAAGAAACCCAAATGAGATAATTAAGATGTAGTTAATATAGGCTATGCCCTACAGAAGGGAGTCCTAAGGAACTGGGGCCAGGACACTGGCAAAAGCTAAAGTTTCTGGCAGAACGCTGTAATCATCTGTTCGTTTTGGTGCATTACCTCTCAGCATTCTGTCTCAATTCCTTCTTCGATAAATTGAAGGTGTTATAGCATGAGACTTCCAAGATTCCTTCCAGCTGTAAAAGTTGACACCTTCTTTGTATGTCAAAGACTCCAACAGATTTACATTAGTACACAATGTGGTACCTTAGGCTGTCATAACCAAGGAAAAAATCTGGCTAATTATCAGACAGAGAATAATGCCCTTAATTGGTATGCATTAAGATTAATTTATTAATTTATTTTGAAAATAATTCAACCTAAAAATTATCTACTGATGTATTATTAAAAGCAAATTATTTGGGGCTGGGATTGTAGCTCAGCGGTAGAGCGCTTGCCTTGCATGAGTGAGGCCCTGGGTTCGATCCTCAGCACCACATACAAAGCAATAAAATAAAGACATTATGTCCATCTACAACTAAAAAAAAAAAATCTTTAAAAAAAAAGCAAATTATTTTAAAGTAACCTAAACTAACCATTATATTTGCTTATTTTTTGAACATCAGCATGATAAATTAACTTCTTGGGTTGGGGGTATAGCTCAGTGGTAAAGCAAGTGCTTTCCCTGTCCATCCCTAGGACAGGGAAAAAAAAGAAAGTTCACTGTGGACAAGGATGACATATTAAATCAAACCCAGTATCTCATCTCTCGACTGTAGGCTTTAGTTCTCTTGTATATGTTTTTTCAAGACAAGTTTTCTTTTTCCAGGTAGGACTTTCCTTTCCTCCCACGGTCTCTACAGTAGAGCTGAAATTTTAAATGCTTTCTTTTTAGTTGTGCTCCACGATTTCTCACCAGTGCCCACTGCTTATAACAAAAGTGAATTAAGTTGAATTAGAAGCCTTTCATCTATTTTGCAAACAACCTCAGAGCACATCCTGTAGGCCTACCAGTGTACTAGGACATGGGAAACAAAAAGGGAGAGGGGGGTGGCTATGACCTTGAAAAGCTCACAGCCTTCTCAGTGTCCTGGAGAAAGTGGAAACCATATCCATCATATTGATGTCATGATAAGAATGCTATTTAATGAATGATAACTTAAATGAATATTCCTTAGTTGCTTGTGGAAATATATATTTGAAACTTGAACAATTGTATTGATTTGAAATACAGCCCTAGCAACATCCCTTTGTGGTTGTCAAAACAAATTCAAAAACAAGATAATGAGTTCATTGAAGCAATTAATAATATTTTTTGTATAAGCATCACTAACAAATGCAGGAAGGACACATTCATGGAAATGACAATTGCTATACATAATAAGTCATACCACCTCCAATTCTATTAGAGTACCTTATAAAAGAGATCTATTGGGAAAGGCAACTGAGAGGGAGAACCATATGCGAATGTAATATACAAAAGGAATTTTGTCTTACCTTTCCTTTCACCCCAGTCTATTCCTTGCTCAGAGGTTGCAGCATAGATCCCATTCCCATGAGATGAGGTCCCACAGGGTTGGGTAAAATAACATATCTAATTCTTCACAGCCAGATTCTTCCATTGCATTTGGACATTCCATGTGCTCTGTAAGCTCATACTTACTACATATGGATGGTTCTCTTTGCTCTACTGTTCTTTCCCTTGTGTTGAAGAAACACTTGATAGTTTACCCTCATCTCACAGGTCTGTCCCTCACTTTTTGTGAATTAAAGTTAGACACTGGTATAAGGTTCTTTCATTCCTGCTTTGTTGGTAAAGCTTTCAGTGGCAATCTCTGTGATCGCTGTTGTATTAAATGTCAGGCCTCAAATTATTCTGCCCAGAGCTGATGGTAAACTAGGAGAGTAATCTTTTACCTTTCATCTAGCACAAGAAAGCATCCCTTCAACACATAAGTCAAAGAAGCTCAGACTCAGTTCCCACGTGTATCCCACTCTATCAAAGATCCCACCCACCCCACCCCACCCAAAAAAAAGAAAAAAGAAAAAAATGATTCACAGAACCTAGGTTAAACACCACTATTAAGAGGGAATTGCATTCATCTCATTTCCATGAAAATGGCACAGAGAACCAAGATAAAGGCCAGAATATGTTTTGGATCTTTTCTTACCAATTTGTCAGGCTGTGGAAAAATATGAAAGAGCAGAAAGCAAAAGGTGTGAATTCTATTCTTTGAGATCAAATAATATTTTTTTCAAAATTATTTAAAAAGAACTATTTGGTTATTCTTTCTTCTATTGAAAAATGAAAAGGAAATGAAAGAATCCAGTGGACCTTGAAATCTTCCTATATGTTGAAAGTTATTATACTCACCATAAAGAATCTAGGTCTCACTTATGTATTGTAATTGCATTCCCTATAATTCATTTTCTTTTCATATGATCTCTGAAATTAAAAAAAAAAGTATTCATGTTCTTAAGTAGAAAGTGTAGTAAATGACTCCAAAATGTATAATCTGTTAGGCACTGCCGGCCAGCTGATAATCTTTGACTTGTGATTTTTGAAATACATGTAGTTATCTGTCAGAATATTTGAATCTGTATGGCCTTATTCAGGAATTCAGAATCGGACGCTGATGGAGAGGAGGAAGCCTATGGGCTTGGATTTTCAGAGGTACGATTAAAAATATGTAAGCTTAAGGAAATTATGAGGAAAACAGCGTGTAGGACTCGCCCTGCACTTCCTTGGGACCGCCTGGCAGGTCACAGGGAGGCAGGCAGGGACAGGCACCACCCCACCTGACAATTGCGCAGAGGCCCCGCCTGCAGCTCGGGTGCGCGCCCACCGCCGGGTCACGTGTGCGTGAGGGCTGCAGAGCCGCGCCAGCCGCGTGGGCTCGTGGGAGCCTCCTCCGCTGTCCTCTCCCACCAAAAGGAGTTCTTGATGGATGCTTCTGCAGTCTGTCGCCAGTTTGCCTCTGAAGCATCATTTTGTTTTCTCTCTTTCTTTTTGACATTTTTAATTTAAATTTTTAAAAATTTTTGCGTTCATTTTTTTATTGATGTATTATGATTGTACGTAATAGTGGGATTCATAATGCCATGTTCAAGTACGCACATAGCAGAATTTGCTCAGTCTCCTTCCCCAGTATCTTTCCCTTCCCTTCCCTCCTCCTTTCCCCTCATCTACTTGCTTTGCTGTACTGGTCTCTCTTCTGTTATTATTTTTATTGTTATTTTAATTAAGTAATGCATTGTCATTATAGATATAAGCAGGATTCACTGTGGCATATTCGTACCTAGACATATAATTTGGTATATTTTGTTCCTCAGTACTTCCCCAGGTCCTCCTCACCTCCCTCCCTCTCCATCTCCCCTTCCTGTACCCTATTGGTCTGTCTTATATTTTTGTGAGATTCCTTTCCCTCTTTCCTTTCTTTCTTCCTCCCCGCCCTCTAGCTTCTGCATCTGAAAGAGAACATTTAATCTTGGGATTTTTTGTATGGGGATCGAACCCAGAGGTGTTTAAGCACTGAGCCATATCCCTGACCCCTTTTTAATTTTATTTTTAATCTTGATATGAGGTTTCATCAAGTTGCTTAGAGCCTCCCTAAATTGCTGAGGCTGGTTTTGAACTTGAGATCCTGATCTGCTGGGATTACAGGCGTGAGTCACTGCACCTGGCCACAATTTCATTCTTGAGTGCTGAGTAAAACACTATTTTGTATATAAATCACATTTGTGTGTTTGGGAGGGAAGTAGGCATTACTAGAGATTTAACCCAGGGTGCTCTACCAGCCCTTTTTATTTTTGAGACAGGATCCTAAATTATTGAGGCTAGCTTGAACTTGCAATTTTCCTGCCTCAGCCTCCCAAGTCATTGAGATTGCAGATATGTATTACCATGCCCAGCTGTATATCACATTTTCTTTATTTATTTTTTGGTGGACACCTAGGCTGATTCCATTACTTAGCTCTTGTGAATTGCACTGCTCTAAACAAACATGGTTATGCATGTATCACTGTAGTATGCTACTTTTAGTTCTTTTGGATAAATACCAAGGAATGGTATAGTGGTATAGGAGTGGTATAGAGGGTCATATGGTGCATCCATTCCTAGTCTTTTGAGAAATCTCCATACTACTTTCCAAAGTAGTTGTACTACTTTGCATTCATTTATTGTTATGTGTATTCTTTTCTTGGGGAGTGGGTACCAGGGATTGAACTCCAGGGCACTTGACCACTGAGCCACATCCCTAGCCTTATTTTGTATTTCATTTAGAAACAGAGTCTTACTGAGTTGTTCAGTGCCTCACTTTTGCTGAGGCTGGCTTTGAACTTGTGATCCTCCTGCCTCAGCTTCCTGAAGCTGTGGGGATTACAGGCATGTATTCTTATTTTTTTTTTTTTTGTAGTGGGGATTGAACTCAGGGGTACTCAACCACTGAGCCACATCCCCAGCTTTCTTTTGTGTTTTGTGTTTTGTTTTGTTTTAATATTTTTTTAGTTGTAGTTGGACACAATATCTTTATTTATTTATTTTTATGTGGTGCTGAGAATCGAACTCAGTGCCTCACGCATGCGAGGCAAGCGCTCTACCACCGAGCTACAATCCCAGCCCTCTTTTGTTTTATGTAGAGACAGGGTCTCACTGAGTTGCTTAGCGCCTTGCCGTTGCTGAGGCTGGCTTTGAACTCATGATTCTCCTGTCTCAGCCTAAGTGCTGGGATTACATTTCTGTCTGGTTTTATGCCATTTCCATGCTGTGAATCATTTTCTTAATCATATGGACCTCATATTTGAAAGCCAGTTCTTGTGTGAAAACAGGTCCACCTTGTAGAAGAGGATGAAAAAGATAGCATCTGGGCTGGGGGTGTAGCTCAGTGGTAAAGTGCTTGCCTAGTGTTCCCAAGGCTCTGGGTTCCACACCTAGCACACCTAGCACAGGGGAAAAATGTCTAAAGCAACAGCGTGGTTAAGCAAACAAACAAATACACCATGCATATCCAAAAGTCCAAAGCCCCATCAGTCCTGCAATTTCCACTTTTACTCAGAGCTATTCCTACCTTAGACAGTGGTGGTTTATAACTGGGAGGAGTAGGGTAGAGCATTTACTTACTGGGACTGTTTTGTCATACCCATCATTAAGAGGTACCTAGAAATCTATAGATTTCTGATGACCTTTTTACTTAGCATTTGCTCATTTTGGGGGAAAAATTGTAAACTATCTTTAAGCTGGTAGTTACGAGTAGAGGCTTGGTCAGGTTCAGAATTGATTTTTGGCCTCACTGCTTCAGAGGCTGCAGACTTCCTAGTGTGTCACACCAACTGCACATAATAACTGGTGGCCTCTTTTTCAGCGATGGTAAGATGAATCAGCAGGTTCAGATACTGTCAACTTGGTATGTCCATTATAAACTTCCCCATCGGTTTTCCACCTGCGGTTTTAGCAACCATTGATAATCATTGCTTATATACTCATTTCATTAGAGGTTGCAAGTGGCACTGTTTTAATCTTTCTATGTCTTCTTCATTTATGAGCAGGATTTTTTCTCATCAAATTTTTGGTTATCCTGAGATACAGTACATACAGGAAAGACAGAATAGATGCTTGATTTTTTATTTTTGAAATAAAGAGTTGTTTCCCTAGCATCCTTCAGAGATGATCAATGAATCTATTTTTGGAGCCTTACTATGAACCATGAACATTATCATACTTGTGTGTGTGTGTGTGTGTGTGTCTCTTTTTTTGGGGGGGAAAAAGGAAAAACATGGTTTTTGCTTTGCTAGCAAAGTAGAAACAGGGGACTCCTGTCCCAAAGACTGTGATTCTGCCTTCTGCAGGAACAAGGGGCTTTTATAGAGGTGATTCAGAGAAAATGAGATTAGAGAGGAGAAATCAGGGAGGAGGAGATCATGAAGGAGAAGGTTAGGGAAAAGAAGATCAGGGAGGAAAAGTTTAGGGAAAAGAAGATTGGGAAAAAGAAATGTAAAAAACATGTAATTTCAAAGCCACAAGGGATATAGTCAAAGCATCAAGTGAATCCCTGTTACAATTCCACACTGTCAATTTCTACATTCCATTTCTATGGAAAGCGGGCAACAACATCTCCAAGTCACTTCCTCCTAAAATTTCCTGGAGGAAATAACCCAAAGTCCTTGTTCTCTGTCAGGTAGGGCATGGAGAGTTTAGGGCATTCTGCATCAGAGCAGTCCAGAGGTCCACAGTGGCAGATGGCAGGTGACTGGACAAGGCATACATAGGGCAGGGATCATGCTAAGACAGCAATATAGACAGCAAAGCATTGCTTTTTTAAATTTTCTAGTTATAGATAGACACAATGCTATTTATTGACCTATTCATTTATTTATTTTTTGGTACTGGAGATTGAACTCAGGGGCACTCGACCACTGAGCCACATGCCCAGCCCTATTTTGTGGGTTTTTTTAAATGTAGAGACAAGGTCTCACTGAGTTGCTTAGCGCCTCGCCCTTGCTGAGGCTGGCTTTGCACTTGTGATTCTCCTGTCTCAGCCTCCCTAAGTGCTGGGATTACAGGTTTGTACCACCGTGCCTGGCTCCTTTTATTTATTTTTATATGGTGCTGAGGATCAAACCCAGTGCCTCACACATGCCAGGCAAGTGCTCTATCACTGAGCCACAACCCCAGCCCAAATCATTAATTTTTTTTGTGAACAATTAGCACAAAACCAATTAATAATTTCAGCCAGTCTCTGAAAACCATGAGGACAGTAACTCATAATCTTATCAGTGAAAAACAGATCAAGTTCAGTGTAAGAGGTTAGGAAGATTTGTAGGTCTATGAAATCAGACTCAAATTAATTCAGGACGAATTTGCAACTCTTGTGATTAGTATTATTAGGCATTCGCACACAACAACACTTCCTTTATAGCCTTCAGCTTTACTTACTGTTGGTAGGGTTGACACAAGTGTACATCTTAAGTTACATTTAAAAAAAGTATTGGTTTTCCTTTCAAATGTCCATGTAGGACTGTGCTTTTAGGCTACACTCTCTTGTCAGGTGTTTAAGACCAAGCTGGTCAAAACTGATCTTGTTCCTATCTACTCTTAAGAGTCAGCTGAGATTCCTCAGAGATCTTTCTTGGGGACATGTGTGAAGCCCCCTGACTTCTTTCGCTTTCCTCTACCAGTGGTGCCACTTGCCAAAATGGGTTAGGGTCTGGCTGACCATACATGATGACTTCTCTTAGAAGCTTGATGTGTCTCAATATGCTGCAGTTGTTTACTTATTTTATTTGATGCTCAAAATATTACACCCTTAGCCAGTGTTCCTGTGTGTTCTGACATAATGCCTAAAATCTTGGACCATTTCCTTGCTCCTGGTACGAAATCCAGGGCTCAGAGGAACATATTTAATGGTGTCATGTGGAAGCAATCAGCAAAATGTAAAATGTGAGAAACTCTACTGTACAGATCATTCATTTCTTCAGTGATGATTTACAAGGCGGTGGGGGGGGCAGCTGGGGTGTGAAACTCATAAGATATCAAGAGACACAGAAAATTGCATTGTCTGGCCTTTGTTTGCATCTTGATTTTTTCTAAAAATTATTCTTTTTTAAAAATTTTTTTTTAGTTGTAGATGGATGCAATATCTTTATTTTATTTATTTATTTATTTATTTATTATGTGGTGCTGAGGCTCGAACCCAGTGACTCACGCATGCGAGGCAAGCGCTCTACCACTGAGCTACAGCCCCAGCCCCTAAAAATTATTCTTTAGACACAATCTCTATTTTGCCCAGGCTGATCTCAAATTCATAAGATCAAGTGATCCTTACCCCTCAGCCTCTCAAGCAGCTGGGAGTATAGGCATGTGCCACTGTGCTCACCTTGGATCCTGACATTTATTTTTTTTTTATTTTTATTTTTTTTTAATATTTTTTTAGCTGTAGATGGACATAATGTCTTTATTTTATTGCTTTGTATGTGGTGCTGAGGATCGAACCCAGGGCCTCACGCATGCGAGGCAAGCGCTCTACCGCTGAGCTACAATCCCAGCCCTTGGATCCTGACATTTAAAAAAAAAGTTGTAGAAAAAAATGGAGAAGGATGATGGTAATGGTTGCACAATTTAAAAATATATTTAATACTACTGAACTGTACAATGATTATGGTGATAAATTTTATGTGTATTTTACTACAACAAAAACCAATTTATTTAAAAATAATCATTTATGAGAAAAATCAAGGAAGTTTAAACATTGATGACGTAAGGCTTTTTAATGATATAAGGAATCACTGTAAGTTCTTTTTAGATGTGGTGATATGATTGTGGCTATGTTTTAAAAAGATTATCAATGAGCAGGGTACTGTAGTGCACACCTGTAATCCCAGTGGCTTGGGAGGCTGAGGCAGAAGGATTGTAAATTCAAAGCCAGCCTCAGCAACTTAGTGAGTCCCTAAGCAACTTAGCAAGACCCTGCCTCTAAATAAAATATAAAAAATGGCTAGGGATGTGGCTCAGTTGTTGAGTACTCCTGAGTTCAATCCCTGGTCCAAAAAAAAAAAATATATCAATGAGGTTGACTTATAGCTCAATAGTAGAGTACTTGCCTAGCATTTGTGAAGCCCTGGGTTTAATAACCACCATTACAATTTTTTAACATATCTTACATACACATACTGAAATGTTACAGATCAAATTATATCTGAAATTTATTTCAAAGTAATCTAGTTATGGTGGGAAGAGAAAGGTGTGGCATGATGGGATCAAATAGTTGGTAATAAGTGAAGCTTAGGACGCCATGGGGGATCTCTAGGTCTATCTCTCTGATTTTATGTGTTTGAAAATTGCAAAAGAAGCTGTTTAAAATTTATTTCAAAATACAGATTGCCCTAGAAGGAAGCTGAAGAGGAACTGATTATGGTAGAACTACACCAGGTCCATAAATAGTATTGCCCAATTCAGAAATGTGCTAGCCACCTGCCAGCTGCAGAAGGAGAGTTAAAGGAAAGGCCCTGTGACCAAGAAAGGAGCATAATACTATTTTATATTATCTAGGCATGTGCTGTGTGCTTTGCACACTGTTAATTCATTTAATTAACAATAACTTTAGGAGATTGGTGCTATTATGATAGTACTCACTTAACAAATGGAAGAACTAAGATTCAGGGAGACTACTCAATTGATAAATGGTTGAACTAGGCTGTAAACCATGTGCTCTGGCTTTGGAGTCTCTGTGTGTGTGTGTGTGTGTGTGTGTGTGTGTGTGTGTGTGTGTAGGGCTGAGGATTGAACCCAGAATCTTGTGCACGTTAGGCAAGTGTTCTATCATTCATCTATAGCCCAGCTAAAGTCCCTAGTATTAATAAGAGCCATGTGAATACCTTTTAATACGCGCCAACCCTGTTCTAAATACTGTATGTCTATTCATTCATTTAATGCTAGGAACAATAACCCCATAAGAAAGATACTCTCATAAGACCCATTTCACAGATGAGAACATTGTGATGTCAATACGAAGAGCCTTGGGCAATCTAGGCAAGTGCTCTACCACTGAGCTACACCACAACCCTAACAAAAATGAATTGAGCACCTGTAAAAGACAGTCTCTGTAGAGAATGCTGAAATAAGGTGGTAAGCAAGACTTTTTCTTTTTCTTCACCTTTCCATAACTTATGATCTAGCCTAGAAATGAATAGGAGATGAAGGGTTTAAACTCAGAAGCTCCTGCCACCTCGTGGGCACATCCTTGTTGAATTGGAAAGAACACTGGACCAGCAGCCCAAGAAGGGTTCTTTGAACCTCACATTTGCAGAGGAAAGCTCTGAAGGAAGTTGCCTGTGGATCCTACTGCTTCACAACACTAACTTCCACCACTGGGGCCAATGGGCCCATCTCCCAAGACACCATGCTTGCTCCTGCCCTAGAATTTTCTTTCTCTTCTGGATTCTGTTCAACCCTTACCTCACCTCTGCTTCAACTCTCAGTGAGCTCCCCTTCTCTGAAATTTCAGTGCCTTTATTAGTCACATTAATCAATTTAATACTTAATTATATATACAGCTTAGTTATGATCTAAAATTTTATGTATACATTTTACATTTTCATTTAAATTGTAAATATTTGCAAGATAGAGACTATATCTTCTACTTCACTGATATTCTCCCAATAAGCCCCAAACCACGGTGTGGGTGCTCACTAAATATTTATTAAATGAATAAATGATATTTCCAATACAAGTTATGTTTATGTGGAAGTACATAGAATGATTAAGGGCACAGGTTCTTTTTCTCTTACTGGTTGCTTGCCACAATGCAAGTTATTTATAACCCCTATACCTTAGGTTTCTTATGTGAAAAATGGGGTTAATAGTTTCTAATTCATGTAGTGAAGAGTCTTTAGCAGGAGCCTGGCACACAGCAAATATCATTGTATGTTAGCAGCTAATATTTTTATTACTACTAATAACTGCCTAATAAAGTAAGGTTATATTGAGTAAGCAGGGCATTTTTCCTACATGTGAAGTCAAATTAAGTCACAGGTTTCTTGTAAGCATGACTTAATTGGCTGTGGAAGCTGAGGGTATGGTGGAACAAGAATGGACATTACGGCTAGACCAGAATTCAAATTTCACCTCCAACACTGGCTTTTATAAGTCTCAGTTTGTGTGTTTACAAATTGGAAATAATAAGAGGTATTCACTGGGCTATTGTGTGATTCAGACTTAATGAATATAAAACACTTATCCCAGAGCCTGATACTAAATAAACTTTGATAAACTATTTTCTTCAAGCACCAAGACTGAGTATCTCTCTCTACAGAGATCATATTTGCTTAGTAGATGAGACATTTGTAGGTGCTCAAGCACCCCTCTTTTCTAGAAAGCCATAATCCTCTAGACTCACGGCAATATCTTCATCTCTCTGAATTCTTGGTGTTTAACTATATCACTTTTTGTTATACGCTCCCAGGGTAATATACCCCTGGCGCATGGTAGGAACTTAATGAATTTATGTTGAATAATTCAGTACCTTACTTTACATGGAAGCATATAGACCATCTATTCTGGTAACTTTTTTTTTTTTTTTTTTAGATAATGGATCTTTATTTATTTGTATGTGGTGCTGAGAATTGAACCCAGTGCTTCACACATGCTAGGCAAGCACTCTACCACGGAGCCACAATCCCAGCCCTCTGTTAACTTTTTTTTTTGTCTCAGTTTATCAAACCCTCAATCTGCTGATGATTGATCCATTACACTATGGTATTCCCCCTATACCCCCACTTTGGTGCTTTTTAATGTTGTTCTCAGAGGATAACCTTAACTTTAGTGCCTCTTGGTTCCATCATCTACTAGTAGGCTTTGGGATCAAACAGAAGAAAGAACAACCCACACCAGGTGAATATTTTTTAAGTTGTTGAGGAAGACCAAGTAAGTCATTCTTAACTGGAACAAGAATAAGAAGATGGGGAAATATAAGAAGATGAGGAAAACAATATAAGATTAAACAATATAACAACAATATAAGAAGATGGGGAAAAAACATAGATAAGATTACAGAGGATGGGCTGGGGCTGTGGCTCAGTGGTAGAGCGCTTGCCTTGCATGCGTGAGACACTGGGTTCGATCCTCAGCACCACATAAAAATAAATAAATAAAGATATTGTGTCCATCTACAACTAAAAAAATATTTTAAAAAAAAATATTATAGAGGGCTGGGGTCGTGGCTCAGTGGTAGAGCGCTTGCCTCGCACGCATGAGGCGCTGGGTTCGACCCTCGACACCACATACAAAACACATAAATAAATAAAATAAGGGTTTAAAAAAAAGTGTTAAAAAAATAAAATAAAAATAACTTATTAAAAAAGATTATAGAGGAAGAGTTTAGAGATTATAGAGAAAATGGATTGTGGAGAAACTGAATGGCTAAGCTAAGAATTTGACTTGACATATTAAGCAATTGGAAAAGTCAGGGAATTATTTACACATGTTATAATAGTTTTTAAATTTAATTCTTGCCTATAAAAGAGTTAAAGTTTGTATATTAATTTAGAGTCATTTGAAATATAATGAAAAATAGCAATCTTCTGCCTACCTCCCTAAACTCCCATTATTACTGCCCAAAGGAAATCCTGGTCAACGCAAATAACCTCTTGGTTATTTGAATCTAACTTTTTTACTTTCAGGAGAGTGATTCCCAACAGTGCTCCATTACCTTCCCCTCATCTCCCCAAAGTGGTCATAACATAATTTTTGTTGAATCAATATTCAGCATTTAAGTCACTGTGAGTATATAAATAAAGTTCACAGCTAATTAAATTTTCTTTCCTGTATAAGTTTGTTTATTTTTTATGGTTAATAATGATCTCACTTTTTTACTTCATTTCTCATGTACTTTCTACTTGATCAACCTAAGGACTCCAATAAACGTATAAACCAAATGAAGACATTAAATAACCTATTGATTTTTTTTTCTTGGACAATGCTATAGTTTGGAACTTGAAGAGGCTTGTGGGACACCAGTCCCTCCTTCCTCTTTCTCTCTTTCTGGTAGCTGGTCTGGTAACTCCCCACCATTGTTATCTTGCACACCCACCAGAGGCCAAAAAACTATGGGGGTGCCCGATCATGGAACTGGAACCTCTAAAACAATGAGCCAAAATAACCTTTTTCTCTTTATAAGTTAGTTATCTCAGGTGTTTATTATAATGATGGAAAACTGACTAGCACAGATACATTCCTACTAGAATCATGATCCTCCGATTCTAACCAGGACTGGTTGTTTTCTGAGGTCACCACACATACACATCTTGAAGTTTCACATCACCAGCAACTTGGAAATTTTTTTGACCTCTTTCTGTGCAGGATTTCCTATTTCTTGGATGTCAGGTTTTCCTCTGTCTTAGTCTACTCCATCTTTTTGGTGGTGTATGTCTTCCAGGAACTTGCTGAAAAAAAGGAGAAAAAACTGAAATTTTTGCTGTGTGAGAGCAAAAATTTGCTGTGTGAGAGCAAAAATTTTTTTTATTTCACTTCTTTCTATAGGCTTGAGATATGATTTTAGTTTGAAAATCCTGTTTCCTTTGAATTTTAAAGGCATCTCTCCCTTTCTTTTGTTGAAAAAAACTAATGCTGGTTTTATGTTGTCATAGAACAATATTATGTCATTCCAGTTCTTGATCTTTTTTGTGTGGCCTGTTTTATTTCTCTAGGAAGTTTTAGAATCTTCTCTAAAAAATGGGGACAATAGGGGGCTGGAGTTGTGGCTCAGTGGTAGAGTGCTTGCCTGGCATGTGTGAAGCCCTGGGTTCGATTCTCAGCACCGCATAAAAATAAATAAAATAAAAAGAGCTATTAACATCTAAAAAATATTTTTAAAAAAATGGGGACAATTGGGACCAGTGGTGTAGCTCAGGGGTAGAGTGTTTTTAGCATTCACAAGGTCCTGAATTCAATCCCCAGCACCTCCCCCCAAAATGAGGGAATAATAAAAAAATAATGACAGATGAAATACTAATCATTGGATTAATACCTTAACTGTAAAGATTAAATCAATTAATATATCAAAAGTCTTAAGAATAGCCTGGCGTGGTGGTGCACGCCTGTAATCCCAGCACTTTGGGAGGCTGAGACAGGAGAATCCTAAGTTCAGAGCCAGCCTCAGCAACAGCGAGGCGCTAAAGCAACTCAGTGAGACCCTGTCTCTACATAAAACACAAAATAGGGCTGGGGATGTGGCTCAGTGGTCAAGTACCCCTGAGTTTAATCCCCAGTACCAAAAAAAAAAAAAGAAAAAAAAGAATAGCCTCTGACATCCAGGAAATTTGTATCTGTTTGCTGTTAGTTTTTCTCATTTCAGTAGGATTCGGGGAGAGATGGAATAAACCTATGTCCAAACTGCCAGATGTAACAAGGATCATAGAGGTTAATGTATTGTATTTTTTCTCAGCATTTTTGTGGAAATTATTTCCTTCTAAGACTGAAAAAATAACCACAAGGTGAAATGATTTAGTGAATCATCACTAACAGATATTGATTAAGGCAATGCACCAGCTAATTAAGTTACTAAACAAGAATGAGGAAAGCAAGATGTTGTTTGTGGCTGAGGCTTAACAGTAACATTAAATCATGTTCCCCAAAGACAGTGGACTCATTTCTACAGTATACCTGTTCTTATTTATCTCTGTGTCCCTGGCACATGGGCCATTATTTGATTCCTCATGACAAAGGATACAAAGCCCCTGGCAATGTCCCTGACATGAAGTGACTAATGAATATTAGCTTTGTCTATATATGATATACATCATCTACTTAAAAACTTTGGTTTCATTCTAGCTGTCCAGTGACCTTCATTAAGGAAAAAATTGTATGCAATTGCTAATTTCCCCAAGTATTTTCATATTCATTATTGGCATTTGATTTTCGAGTTATCTAAAGTATGGAGTTGATTTTGAAGCCTACTCGTAGTGGCTTACTTGTCCACGTTATCTAATTTCTTTTCTCCTGTTTCTCAAAGAAATCGGGGATCACTTCAAGGGATAGTTGTAAGGATTAAATGAAACAATCTAAGTCCAGCACTCAATATATATGTTAACTGTTGTTATTGATCCACAGCATTATGAACCCTAGGTAGTGATTAGACTGAACAACCTTAGAAGTCAAATGAATTGCCTTGCGGATAGTGTGTGAGTGGCAGACTGGCACAAGGACTGGCACTGACCATTCACACTGCCGTTGTCAGAGATAATCTATACTTTGTTCGCTGCCGCATCCTACTACCTGAATCAGTGCCTGGTAAATGATAGGCACCTACATATGTGATGAATAAAAGCAGGTATACACAAAGTTTTAATTCTGGAAATGGCCACAGAGATCATTTAGTAAAACACTGGGAAAACTGAGACCCAGATACTTTTAGGTAAGCTAGAGGCATGTTTTCTGTTTGTTTTGTTTTGTTCCTTTGTGTCTATACAGTGCTTTTGAAATAACTGCCAAATTAGATTTATCCAAATGTGAATAGAAAACCTAAATTAGTGGCGTAAGTAGGATAGAGGTTTATTTCTCTCTTGTGTAAAAGAAAAAACAAAGATAAACAATTCAAGGTGATGAATCCAGAGTCATTAGAAACCTAGGCACCTATCTTTCTGCCCAATCACTGTTAATGTGTGGCTTCCAATCTCAATACTATGTTATTGTATAAAGTGGCTGCTGGGACTCCAGCCATCTGCATTCTCTAAGGAAGGAGGAAGATGGAGAAGGCAAAGGAAGGAAATTTCCCAGTTGAGTTAGACCCTGAAGACTACCTAGACATCCAGTACAATTTCCCCTTATATATCATTTTCCACTCAAGGTGAACATATGACTTGAAAAGATATTCTTTTATCTGAGATCCTTGCTATCCAGATTAAAAACAGAGTTATAAGGGAAAAAAGAGGGAGTGAATATTAGGCAGGCAGTCTCTGTAGGAATTGCCTACATTTTGGGAATTCCAAAATTTCAGATAGAAATCTGAATTTTTAGCTTCTCAGGTAAAAAACAGAAGATGGAGTTGAGGTTTGGGACTGGGAGAAGGGAAGATTCAACTGGATTGGAAGAAGAGTAGATTAAAATGGAAGAGGCCAATGAAAGGCTGAGGAGGGAACAGGGACTTCATGTCCTAGGACTTGAGGAATGACTTGAAAGTTTGCATTTTAGTTTGATAAAATCAGTGCTTTGAGAGAAGGCTGGATTGAACAAAGGAAAGCAAAAAGAATTAAGTAAAGAGCTATTTCAGAGATTCACACATAGAGTGAAGAGGCCCAGACCACCATGTCAGTAGAAATATAATGTGAGGGCTGGGATTGTGGCTCAGTGGTAGAGCACTTGCCTTGCATGCATGAGGCACTGGGTTCGATCCTCAACACCACATAAAAATAAATAAATAAAGATATTGTGTCCATCTACAACTAAAAAAAAATTAAAAAAAAAAAAAGAAATAGTATGTGAGCCACAGATGTCCTTTCAAAATTTCCAGGAGTCACATTTAAAAAAGAAAAAAAGGGCTGGGTGTGTAGAGCCAACCTAGCATGCTTGAGGTCCTGGGTTCCATCTCCAGCACCAAATGAGAAAAGACACAAATCAGGTGAAATAAATTTTATTTTATTTTATTTGTGTGGTGCTAGGGGTTGAACTCAGGGCTTTGTGCATTCTAAGCAAGCACTCTACCAATAAGCTATGTCCCCAGCCCTTGAATTTTAATAATATATTTTATTTATCCAATCTATCTAAAATATCACCATTTCATTATGTAATCAACATAGAAAGTGATCAATGAGATATTTTGCATTCTTTGTTTTTGTACTGTCTTTGAACTGTAGTACATATTTTGCACTTGTAGCACATCTGGATTCAGATGCTCAATTTTCATAGAAATATGGGATCTGAATTTAGCTTGCATAAAATTTATCATCAAAGAAGTAGATTCACACAACCAAGTTATTCTACACATACTAAAAAATTTCCCAACAACTGAATAGAAGTATCTATTTTTAAATTTAAGTTAAAATTAAATTAAAAATGCAATTCCTCAATCATACTGACCACATTTCAAGTGCACAATAGTCACATGTAGCCAGTTGTTTCCATATTAGACAACACATTCCAGATAGGGAATGAAGACAGAAAGAAAGGTTCTAGTTTGAGACATATGGCTCATAAGATGTGATCATCAGATGGAACATTTTGGACAAAACTGAAATTGTCACTGTCTTACAAAAATATGGAATTATTTAATTTCTCATATTCACTAGACTTGCCAGATCTTTTTACATCTCCTGCTCCTTTGCCTGGAATGCTCCCCATCACCACCTTTTGTGTGTGTGTGTGTGTGTGTGTGTGTGTGTGTGTGTGTGTGTATTTGTTCTAATTGGTTATACATGTCCCCTTCTTTTTGCACCTGGAAAATATCAGCCTACTTTACTCAGATAAATCTGCCCAGGTCCCTCTGTCCTTCAGGTTGCCCCCAACTCTTCTCTCCTATTTCACATTTTTGTTTTTGTTTGGTGCTGGGAATTGAACCCAGGGTGCTTTACCACTGAGCTATACCCCAGTCTTATTTATTTTGAGACAGGACCTAAGTTACTGAGGCTGGCCTCAAACATGATCCTTGTGAGTCAGCCTCTAGAATCACTGGAATCACGGGTGTGCAACACAGTACCCAGCTATTTCACATTTTCATAGATCTATAATTCCTTTGAGATTGAGGACTATGCCTTAATTTGTCTCTGGATTCCCACACAAGGCGTGCTGCCTTATAGGTTCTCAGTGAAAGGTACTAAATAAAGACCTTCAGTTTAGCCTGGACCTTGCTTTTCTATTGACACTTTATCAGCTACATTTAGAAAATATTTGCCTATTTAAATAGACAAATTCCACTGGACAAGACCTTCTCAACTGAGACCTTCTCAAGTTCAAGGGTGGCTTCTTCTTTTTTAATGTTTTTTTTAGTTGTCAATGGACCTTTATTTTATTTATTTATATGTGGTGCTGAGAATTGAACCCAGTGTCTCACACATGCCAGGCAAGTGCTCTGCCACTGAGCCATAACCCCAGCCCTCAAGGGTTTCTTCTAATTCTAAGCCTCTATTATATAAAATCTGCCTGATGCAGGTTTGTGTAAAACATTCATCTTCTTTAGGCTCAACATCAGAGCATAATGCTGCACTAGGTAATACATTTGAAATTATGTGTGGGTCTTCTTGATCATTACCATTTATGAGGACTGACACCATCATAGAGCAGTTCTTGTATGACAACACAAGGACTTCTCAAAATATATGGGTTATCTATATCTACTGAGCAAGGTGCTATAAAACAGACTGAGTGTCAGTGTCACAAGATACACCTTCACCCCCCAGTTGACGTGGAATAGATCCCATTAGGTATGATTTACTTGGGCACAATCAAGTTCATGGTGATAGAGTAACTGGTCTTCAGTGCAACCAATCCATACTGGTTACATGCTGTAGATGGTAGGAAACAAAGTGAGGCTTAGATTTTCTTAAGGAGTAGGGAAGCAGTTTGGCAACATCTATGAAAATTTTAACTATGCATTCCCTTTGATCCTTCAAACTCCACTTTTAGGAATTTATTACATAAGAATATTTGCATAAGTACATAAATTTGTGGAAAAGGGTGGTCTTTGCATTTTTGTTTGTTATTTTGAAAACTTGAAATAGTCCCGATATTCATCAATATCACATTGGTTAAGTAAAATGTGGTGTATCTGTACAATGTAATACTATACAGATGTTGCAAAAAATTATCCACATATATTAACTTTCTATCTATATCTCCATGATTTATTGTTGAATGAATAAAACAAGTTATAGAGCATATTACATACATACAGAGCATATACAAAACATATTATATGTTTTGATTTGGATATGAGGAATTCCCTAAAAACTCCTTTGTTAATACAGAAATGTTCCAGTGTGATTTGATTAAACTGTGAGAGCTGTAATGTAATCAAATTAATCTATTTGAGTGATTAATAATTTGAATGTCTTACTGGGTTGTAACTGTAGGTAGGTGGGGCATAGCTGGAGGAAGTGGGTCACTTGGGGCATATCTTGGGGATTATATTTTTTGTCCTTGGTTCCTTGAGCTCTCTTTCTGCATCCTGGCTGCCAATGACTTGAGCATCTTCTCTTCTCCACATTCTCCGGTCAAGATGTTCTGCCTCACCTTGGGCCCGGAGCCATGGAATTGGCTGACCACGGACTGAACCTCTGAAAGCATGAGAAAAATAAACTTTTTGTCCTCTAACTTGTTCTTGTTGGGTATTTTGGTCACAGCAACACAAAGCTAACTAACATATAATATTAAAATAAATATGAGGGCTGGAGTTGTGTCTCAGCGGTAGAGCGCCTGCCTCGCACATGTGATCCTCAGCACCACATAAAAATAAATAAATAAAATAAAGATATTGTGTCCATCTACAACTAAAAATATTTTAAAAAGTAAATAAATATGAAGGAACATTATACAAAGCTTAATAGTGATTATCTTTGAAATATTAAAATAAAAGAAAAGATGGACTTTCACTTTTTCAACCTAAATTTCTTCATTGTTTGGGGTTTGTTCCATGAGCATGTATCATATCTACAAATATGTTTATTTATTTATTTATTTTGGTACTAGGGATTGAACCCAGGGATACTCTACCACTGAGCCACATCCTCATCTCTCTCTCTCTCTCTCTCTTTTTTTTTTTTTTTGGTACCGGAGATTAAACTCAGGTACTCAACTACTGAGCCACATCCCCAGCCTTATTTTGTGTTTTATTTAGGGACAGGGTCTCACTGAGTTGCTGAGCATTTCACTGTTGCTGAGGTTGGCTTTGAACTCACAATTCTCTTGTCTCAGCCTTCCAAAGTGATTACAGTCATGCGCCATTGCTCCCGGCCATTCTTAGCTCTTTTTACTTTTTATTTTGAGACAGGATCTCATTAAGTTTCCAAGGCTGACCTCAAACTTGGAATCCTTCTGCTTCAGTCTCAGAGTGGCTAGGATTAAAGGTGTGGGCCACCAGCATGGCTCTTATCTATGATTTTAAAAGGTATTTTTAAATACATAAGAATATCACAAAATTTTTTTAAAAAGAAAATATCTCAGCAAAAAACTCAGGTTTATTTTTTTAACTTATTTTTTTAAAAGATGGACACAATACCTTATTTTATTTATTTATTTTAAGTGGTGCTGAGGATCAAACCCAGTGCCTCACACATGTTAGGCAAGCGCTGTACCACTGAGCTGCAACCCCAGCCCCCAGTTTCTTATAAAATACTAATAAGAAGCAATGACAACTCAGTGGCCTGGTCATCTTATTCTCTCCTCTGACACAGAAGCCTTTTGTACCCTGCTTCAGTGTTGTGCCCACTACTAGCTCTCAGGTTCAGTTTCTAGTGTCTTCTCTCTGGTTCATATTCAAAATTCCCCAAGAGTAAGAATGAAGTTAGGTTGGTTCTTGCTATAGTTTGGATCGTAAATGGGCCCAAAGGCCCATGTGTTAGAGGCTTAGTCCCCAGTATGGCATTATTGAGAGGTAGTGGAACCTTTAAGAGTAGGGCCTAATGAGAGATTGTGAGGTTATTGGGTAGTGTGTTCCTATTTATTTGTAATATGTGATCTTGCTGTGTTGCCCAGACTGGTCTCTAACTCCTGGGCTTCAACTTAGCCTGCTGAGTTGCTAGGAGTATAGGCACACATACAGCTTGGGGACCCCAGTTCCCTTCTGGCTCCGTTTTGCTACCTGGCTATAAAGTAAGCAATTTTGCTCCACCAACCACTTCTGCTATGATATGAGGCTTTGTCACAGGCAGTGGGGCCAACTGATCAGGGACCGAAGCCTCCAACTGTAAGCCAAAATTAAACTTTTCTCTTTGTAAGCTGATTATCTCAGGTTTTTGTTTTGTTTTGTTTTAAATAATACCTGGAAGCTGACTAACAAAGCTCATCATCATTCACTCAGGGTTATTCCTGCTGTGTAGGGTTCTTAGGCCATCTTATGGGCCAGCATCTTCCTTTATAGGTCACTGACTTCGGTAGTTGTTTCACAATTGTGGCCAAGGTTACTGAGTTATATGATGCAAATCAAGGTGACATGCCCAAAGAACACCTGCATCTTAGAAAGAGAATATCTGAAAGTTACACATGCAACATTAGCTGGATCATTTGCTGTCCTCTTCTTTGGTTTTATACACACAAAGAGAAAGAGGGAAAGCAGACCCAACATTCACCTAACTGTTGTTGCTATGCCATTAAGAAATGCAGCCAAGCCGGGCGCGGTGGCTCAAGCCTGTAATCCCAGCACTTAGGGAGGCTGAGACAGGAGAATCGCGAGTTCAAAGCCAGCCTCAGCAAAGGCGCTAAGCAACTCAGTGGGACCCTGTCTCTACATAAAACACAAAATAGGGCTGGGGATGTGGCTCAGTGGTCGAGTGCCCCTGAGTTCAATCTCTGGTACCAAAAAAAAAAAAAAAAAAAAAAAAGAAATGCAGCCAAGAACCTCTTTTAAAAGATGTCCTGGGCAGTGGAGAGGAGACCCCTATCATTATGCTTTCCAGGTGAGACCACGTTTTGTACCATGATTGCTCGAGATCAACAGAATAAATTCTAGAAGCAACTTTTCTGCAATATTTTAAGTTTCTTTTCATCAAATGGTTGATGAAAAGTAAGCAAAACAAAACATAGCTTAAAAGAACAGTGTGATTGCTTTCTAAATGATGACAAATGTCACAGTATTTGTAGGGATGAAAATAGTTGAATTTTTTATGGAATCTGGGATTCCTGTGATGCTGTTTTCTTGAACTATTTCAAAGTCTTGTCTGGGAAACTATTTTTAAGCCTTAAAAGACAGGTCATTCAAGCCTTTTGGATGAAAGAAAGAAAGGAAAGGAATAGGTGAATGAAAAGTACCATAGGAATGAGTACATACTTCATTATATTGAATTTAAAAGTGAACATCTTCAAGTCACTAGGAATATTGTTAGTTTACTCTTGCTGGCAGAAAGGTCACCTACCTTTGAAATCTTTTTATTTTTTTTATTTTTTAGTTATAGGTGGACAGAATATCTTTATTTTATTTTTATGTGGTGCTGAGGATCGAACCCAGTGCCTCATGCATGCTGGGCGAGCACGCTACCACTGTGCCATAACCCCAGCCCTTACCTTTGAAATCTTATATAAGAAGTATGTTTATATGCAACCCTTCCAAGAAGGTAAGTTCCCTATTTCTTGTGGAAAAGTAGTACCAAGATGGACAGCAATCTATGATATCATTCATTTCTCATTGCCCTTAAGTAGGAAGACCAGTTTGGTCTGGTTGAGCCGTTGGGTCATTGAAATTTTATTATTATGCAAAGTCTATCACATTCTTAGTGTACCCCTCTCAGTGCCTAATACTAAGTACTAAGATTTCACTTTATATTAAGCAAGTAGGTATTGAACATGTGTCTTATGCCCAGAGTGTTAGGCACCAGAATACCAGAGTAAGACACATTCCCTACCCTAAAGTTACTCATATTTAGTAGGAAAAGCAAGCTTGGTAACAACCAAATTCAATGGAGTCAATGTGTGCTTTTTAGAAATAGGCACAGCCTGCCACCTGAACTCTGCTATTGGAAGGATTACCTTATTTTATCTATTCTAAAATGCAAATTAGTATCTCTGAAATCAGGACATGTCTTACAATAGATGTTGTCTCACAATTATTATTGGCAGCTTTCCTCTCTCTTCGCCTTTTGAAAAATATGGTACTGGGAGCCAGGCACAGTGGCGTGTGCCTGTAATCCCAGCACTTTGGGAGACCGAGACCAGAGAATCAAAGCCATCCTCAGCAAGGGCGAGGCACTAAGCAACTCAGTGAGACCCTGTCTCTAAGTTAGACACAAAATAAGGCTGGGGATGTGGCTCAGTGGTTGAGTACCACTGACTTCAATCAACAGTACCCCCACCCCAAAAATATATATATAATACTGGGGATAGAATCCAAGAGCACTCCACCACTGAACTATATTCCCAGTCCTTTTAATTTTTATTTTAAAATTTGAGGAAGGTTCTCCATAAGTTGCCCAGGCTGGTCTTGATCTTGCTTTCCTCCTGCCTCAGCCTCTCTACTAGCTGGGATTACAGAGGTACACCACTGTGCTTGGCTAAGAATGAGTAGAATTTTTTTCCAGGTAGAAAAACAATGTGTTATGATAGAATCCATTACTTATAAGCTTTACAGTCAGAAGACTGAAATCCTTCTTTAGAGACTCTGGCTTGTTTGTTGCTTAACAATGGGAGTGTCATGAGGTCAAATAATAGCTGACACAAATGTCTCATGAAGTAATGTGTACCGTGTGTCTGGCAATGATCTAAAACTTTAAACTTCAAAACAATCCTGGGAGATAAGATACTAATATGATCCCCATTTTAAAGATAAGGAAACTGTTGAAGTTGAATTAATTTCCTCTGGTTACACAGCAAATAAGTGGTGAGTTAAAACTCAGGAGTCTGGCTACAGCTTTTAAACACTGACATGAAACATCTTGAATGAACATTTACAAGAAAGCCTCCATTTGTGAATTGCAATGCCTTGCACAAATGCTAATTATTATTTTATGCAAGGAAGAGGGCTTTTCATGTTAAGGGGACAGTTATGAGAAAAGTCACATAATTTCAAACGATTCAGGAATTCCTTTATACTAAAGGTTTTTAGGGGAGGAAAGGTTGTGACAGAGCAGGAGTATCACTATATGGAAGCCAGAAAGTTTTGTTAGTATCAGATTATGAAATGTAATATGGAGCATTTGGGATTTTGGACTTCATCTACAGCTTATGGAGAATGTTAAATATTTTTGAGCTGAGGAATGACTCAGCCACATCTGTGATTTAGAAAAGATAGCAGCAGTAGGGAAGGTGGATTCAAGAGGAGCAAGACTAAAAACAGAGGAGCCAGTTGGGATGCTGATTCTTTTTTCTTTCTTTTTCTTCTTCCTCTTCCTCTTCTTCTTCTCCTCCTCCTCCTTCTTCCTCCTCCTTCCCTTTCTCCTTCTTTATGGTACCAAGGATCAAACCCAGAGCTTCATGAATGCTAAGCAGGTGCTATACTACTGATCTATGCCTCTAGCCCTCAGGAGACTGGCATTTGTGCCTGACAGACAATAGAGGCCTGAAATTGGGCTGTAGTAGTGGGGATGAAGAGTAGGGGGTTCATGTCTAAAATATATTTTAGATGAAGATCCAAATCAACTCAGATGAAGACAAGCGTGCCTCTCAAATAGCTCGGGTGAGGGATGAAGGACATCATCAGAGGGCAGGTCAGCCAACTGACACAGGAGTACAGGGCAGGGATTTGGAATCTGTGTATAGCCAGGTAAACCCAGCTCGCTCACTGTGCATTCTATGGAGATTGTTGTGGTTGTTTTCATCAGCTACACAGAGCCATGCTCTAATCATGACCATGTTGTCTTGTGCCTTTGGTAAGCTTGCTGGAGTAGTTATGGGGAGCTTGTGGATATTAGATGGCCTGGAAGTTATGGAATGGGATGGCTAAGGATGGTGGAAAAGACCTTAATTTCCAGAACAGGTTCCACTGATAGTCAACAGTAATTTAGTGTCCACTATGCTCAGAAAGATGGAAAGAGCTAGGATGGCACTTCTTTCCTCACTCAAATGGGAGGTCAGAATGTGAACACCTGGAAAACTAGTTTAAATAGAGTAAAAATTAAATGAAAAGGGAAGAGTGGAGTGCAAAGCAAGGGTGGGAAAGCTAGTGTGTACTTTAGTTGGTGTAAACTGGGTGGAAGCTGAGCAGCCTTGGTGGATGCCCAGGTGGTTTGGCACAGGGGTAGGTTGGGGAAAATGCAGATTCCTGACAGCTGTCTCAAGCTCTAATTCAATCCCCACATCCAAAAGCCCTGTGGCCAAAAAGAAAGCAAAAGAGAATCTCACCAAGAGTGTCTGAAGTTGGGAATGTAGTATTTACAGCCCTATAACACTATTCCTTACATTCCATTCCACCATTCCAGAGAAATAGCTGGTCCTTCATGAAAACCAGAGAGCCCCTCCTCCATCATCTGACCCCGGAGGGCAGTGAGATGGTGCCATTCTGTATCATTCTGTAACATTCTGAACCTGTTCATGTCCTGGGATTGCTCTATGGATCCCAAGTGAGTTTCTAGAGATGCCTCCTTCCATAATGTGTCATGTAGCACCAGCTCAAATGTATCAGTTAGGCAGGTAGGAGCTGGGAAGGACAAGGACTGCAAGGGAACTGTATTGGTCAGCTTTGCATTACCAGTGAACTACCTAAGGCAGCTAACTTATAAAAAAGAAACAGGGGCTGGGATTGTGGCTCAATGGTAGAGCGCTTGTCTAGCATGTGTAAGGCACTGCATTCGATTCTCAGCACTGCATATAAATAAATAAAATAAAGGTTCATTAACAAATACACACACAGTTATTTTTAAAAAAGAAACAGTTTGTTTAGCTCCTAGTTTTGGAGGTTTGAAGTTCATGATGAGGTGGTGTGGAGAGGATTGGTTTGGCCTCTGGAGGATGGTGGGGGATGGCACTCATGGCAGAAGCATGTGTAGGAGCTTAACGGGTCACAGAACTAGAGCAGAAAGAGAAAACATGCAGTCCCACAAACCCCTTCAAGGATGCCCCCAGTGACCTAAAGTCCCACTTCCTGAAGGTTTCACCATCTCCCAATTGCGCCATGCTGGGTGCCAAACTCCTCACTTGATGGTCGAAGCAAAAGAGAAAAAGAGGAAGAGGAAAGGGATAGAATCCCACAATCCCCTTTGAGGGCACACCCCCAAAGGCCTCACAAGGCCCCACCTCTCAAAGTTTCAGCCACCTCTAGTGGCTGAATGAAGTGCTATTTTAATTCTCAAAAATGGCTATCACACATCCCCAAATTAGTTTTCTAGACACTGAGAAGCTTAACATATGAGCCTTCATGGAACATTCAACATCCAAACTATGGCACATGTCCATACCCTGTTGGACATTCTAAACCTATGGGTTAGAAGAAGGAGTATCTTTACGGTATCCATAGTGGGACAGTGGCTTCCCCTTACGATTAAAAGGTCAGTTCTAATAGAAAAGGTATTTAAAGGCTGTATAGCCAAAAACCTGGACCTATATTCACTGGGCAGGCTGAATTGGGTTGTTGGTTGGACAAGGTTCAAATTAAGTGAATAAGAATTAATGAGGAAAAGGAAGATTTTCAAATATTACTGCAATCAAGATTTTAGTCTAGCTGGGTGTGGTGGTGCACACCTGTAATCCCAGCACTTTGGGAGGCTGAGACAGGAGAATCGCAAGTTCAAAGCCAGCCTCAGCAACAGCGAGGTGCTAAGCAACTCAGTGAGACCCTGTCTCTAAATAAAACACAAAATAGGGCTGGGGATGTGGCTCAGTGGTCGAGTGCTCCTGAGTTCAATCCCCAGTACCAAAAAAAAAAAAAAAAATTTTAGTCTAAACATTTATATCTAATCAAAATGATTTTCAAATTTTAACATGTTAGAATCACCTCAAGGATTTGTTGTAATATAAAATGCTAGGCTCCATCTTCAGAATTTCTGATTGTGTACATCTGGGATGGAGTCTAACAGTTGTGTGTTTCTAACAAGATACTAGATAATGCTGATACTGCTGGTCTTGGGTCCACACTCTGAGAATCACTAATCTAGGTTTCAGATCAACAACTCTTTTTTGGGGGGGCACTGGGGATTGAATTTAGGGGCACTTAATCACTGAACCACATCCTCAGTCCTTTTTTAGAGATACGGTCTCACTGAGTTGCTTAGGGCCTCGCTAAATTGTTGAGGCTGGCTTTGAACCCACAATCCTCCTGTCTCAGCCTCCTGAGCCGCTGAGATTACAAACGTGCATCCCCACACCCTGCTTAGACCAACAACTCTTATGTGAAAGTTCAAGCCCAGATGGACAGGTGAGCAAGATAACCTCTGAGGATTCTCTAAAGGCTATGAATCCAGTCCTATTCTGTAAACAAAATTTCTTTTCCATATGCCATTTTAGTTCTCAAAAACACCTACCACACATTTTCTTCCTTCCTTCCACACTTCAAGCCTTAATGTTCATTGCACATGTGTCATTGACAATTATTCAATTTAACATTTATCCTTGTTTTAGCCTTGCCATTTGTATGTTGTTGTGATTTTTGTTTTGTTTTGGTGTTGGGAATTGAACCCAGGGCCTTGGGCATGCTAAGCATATGCCCTACTTCCAAGCAACACCCCCAGCTCATGTTATGTTTTTTTCTTTTTTTTCTTTAGTTGTCAATGAACCTTTATTTTTTATTTATTTATATGTGGTGCTGAGAATCGAACCCAGTGCTTCACACATGCTAGGCAAGCACTCTACCGCTGAGCCACAACCTCAGCCCCTCATGTTATGGGTTTTTAATCTCAAATTTGTTGTTTGGTGTAATTATTGTGTCTTAAAACTTTCTGACAGCCAAAAATATGATCATCAGAGTACAATGTCTTCTTTCTTTCATTTATTTATTCAATAGGTTTTTATAGGCATATAGTATTATAGTCACTGCTCTGGTACCAAGCATTAATAAAATGTTGATTAGAACATGGCCAAGGACAGAGCCCTATTATAGCTACTTCCATAAATACACTGGCAACTAATCAACACTTTTAAGAATATAGTTATTTTATCCATATCACTTCACCTAAATCTATTTTCACCTAGTTTCCCTGACTCCATTTTGTTTACAAATGTGTCTTCAGGCTTTTGGCATGTGCCTGATGAAATGAGATCCACACTGTCAAGCATTCCACCTTTTTCCAATCTAGAAGATTCTGTGTTTCAAACAACATTGTTGGCCATGGTGTGGGTCATTTGAGCTGGGTGTGCATCCATCTCAGCCTTGCATTTACTGCTGTGAATCTGCAGCAAATCACTTTGGTTCTCTTTTTTAAGATGTATCTTATGGGCTGGGCATATAGCTCAGTTGGTATGTGCTTGCCTTGCAAGCACTCTACTGCTGAGCCACAACCTCAGCCCCTCATGTTATGGGTTCAAAGCTCTGGGTTCAACCCCTAGCACCAAAAATAAAATTAAAAATAAAACATAAAAATAAAATGATGGGTCTTGCTATGCTTGTTGTCCAGGCTGGCCTCAAATTTACAACTTTCAGCCTCAGCTGCCCAGTTAGTTGGCACTCACTTTGATTCTTAGATTCTTAGTTTCCTGATCTCCAATGAGGACAACAGTCTCAAATTTGTAAAGTAGTTATGAGGATTAAATACAATATATTTAGCACATACTACTTTTTTTTTTTTTAGTGGTACTAGGGATTGAACCCATGGCCTTGCACATAATAAACTACACCCTTATGGTGATATAATGTGTCCCCCAAAAGCTTCTGTGCAGAAACATTCAGAGGGGAAATGATTAGATTATGAGATCTGTAACATAATGAGTCCATTCCAGTTTGAATGGACTGACTAGGTGCAATTGTAGGCAAGTAGGGTGTGGCTGGAGGAGGAGGAAGGTCACTGGGTGTGTGTACTAGAAGGATACATTTTGCCTGAAGCCCCTTCCCTCCTTCCTTCTCTCTTTTGCTTCCTGACCTTGCCATGAGCTGAGCAGCTTTCTTCCACTGGATCCTTCTCCCAGGATATACTGCCTCACTTTGGGCCCAGAGTGATGGAGTCAGCCATCTAGGAACTGAGACTTCTGAATCCGTGGGCCCCAAAATTATCTTCCGCCTCCAAGCTGTTCTTGTTGGGTATTTTGGTCACAGTAATGCAAAGCCTGACTAAACAGCCCCTAGCCCCCAGTACTACTTTTTTTAAATATATTTTTTAGTTGTAGATAGAAATAATACCTTTATTTTATTTATCTTTATGTGGTGCTGAGTATTGAACCCAGGGCCTCACACATGCTAGGCAACCGCTCTACCACTGAGCCACAACTCCAGCCCCCCAATACTACTTTTTATTTTTTTTTTAAATTTTTTAGTTGAAGATGGACACAACATCTTTATTTATTTATTTATTTTTATGTGGTGCTGAGGATCGAACCCAGTGACTCACACAGGCTAGGCAAGCGCTTTCCCACTGAGCCACAATCCCAGCCCCCCAATACTACTTTTTAAACTTGCATATGAAAAAACATTAGGGAGAAAGACTTCCAGTTGGAGGAAATTATATTTTTTCCCCAAATCCTATATAAATTCATGAGAAGCTTTATTTTGGGAATTTGTAAATCAGATAAATAGTATGTATAAAAACAGTTATCAAATAATTAAAACATTTTATTATATTCTTTAATGAAACTAGTTTTTACTTAGTTAAAATATACTATATGGTCATTGTAAAGTTATTTCCCTTATAATCTGTAGCAGAATTTACAATTACTACTATATGGCTTTGCAGTAGAAGACTTTCCCAAGGCTTACAGAAAATATGCAAATTTTATTTTCTCTGTGTTTCCTGTAAAATAAGGACTTTGTATCAGATTCTGGAAGGATTATACGTTATGTCATTTTTCTAGTTATTCTAAAAGGAAAGTAATAAGACACTAACCAAAGAATTAAATATTTGCATCCGTTTTTTAAAACAGAGAGAGTCAAAAAACGGATGAATGTATCTGAGAGTGACATTAAATGGTTGGGGGACCAGGAAGAGAGGGGAGAGTGCATTTTCCTTAATGTAGCCTTTGTACGTTTTGAAGTTTGTACTGCTTGCATATATTAGTGATTCTAAAAACAGTTAATTCTTTTTAAGTTGTAGAAAAAGAACTTTAAATAACACTATCCTTTTCACTGAAGGCTTCTTTTTATGAAATCTCAAAGCCTGAATACATAGAAACCAAACTAAATTCCTCAAAAAGTCCCATTCAAGTCTGATAATACATATGAGTTAAACCAGTTAAATGAACTACATTAAAATAGATCTGCTTCATAACAACTCCTAAACTCTGCCTGCTGGGCATTCAAATGAAAACTAAATCGTTCCAACAATGATGCCTAGTCCTTTGCAAAAACTTCACTGAGAAAGCAAAGTTTTAAACACAGACACGTAAAATATAATGAACAGGATTGTAAGCTTGATTTAGATATTAAAATATCAAAATCTATTTTTCAAAATATTCTGGGCAACTTATAACTTCTGTGATGGCATATTTGATTTTTGCTGACAAAATTGTATCATATAAACAATAGACAAATTACATAAGCCTGGGATGCCTATTTAAGGCAAATAAAACATAAATTTTCTAAACAGAATTATGAAAAAGAGCGGGGGCAGAGGAAGAGAGATTAAACATATCAACCATTCTTAAGATTTCTTAGGTCACTTAGTTTATAATAAAAATGAGAGTCCTCTAGTTGGTAAAATTTTATGCAAATATTTATTAGGAAAGTGTTTTAAGTCTTGATGTATTAGACAACATTGCCATTTTCATTGCTTCAGCAACTGCTATGAAACAAACACTATGACAGAAATTGTATTAGGTGATTTGGAAAAGGTCATAAAAATGAAAGCTGAAACCAGCTCAGTGGTAGA
>PVHX01008978.1:0-79591 GCA_004024805.1 Geosciurus inauris | reverse complement strand
CATACCTTTCTTAGTTGTTTATTTATTTATCTGTCAGGTGATGGACTTTCATGAATTACTTTTTTTTTCATTTGCTGATTTAATTTGAGCCCTTTGCAGGTTAAATAATGTATTTTTGTTTTTCTCCTACTTGAGTGATAATTTGGTGGATTTGAAAGTTGAAACAAAAATCTCTTTTTCCCCCCTATTTATTTATAGAACAGACTCTTTTTCAAACTCCTCTGAAAACATGATTTGATTGTCATGGGGCATCTCTGTGTGTGGCAGAGGAGGACCTGGGTGTCATCTTCTTCTCTGTAGGAACACTGTTTTGTTTTGCTTTGTTCTCTATGCAGAGATGTTTATATAACTTTTCTTTATTATTTAAAAATAAAGGCTTGAAGCCAGACATCCCTGGTTTCAACCTGGGCTCCTCTTCTTCCCATACCCCTTGGGCAATGCACTTAAATGTTCGGCACTTTATTCTTCCTTGTTTGGAGCAGGAGTGATAACAGTCCTGGTCACATAGGGATAAAGTGAGAATTGACATGAATTATCATGTGCAGAGTGGTTAGAAGAAGACCTAGCCCCCAGCAAGGACTTTATAGGAATTTTCCACTTTGATCTTTTTTATTATTGTCACTACTACTAAACATTTAAGTCTTATCTTGCTATTAACTTGTTTCTAGGAGTAGTTAGGATTTCAGCACCCCTAAGGCAGTTTTCCAAAGGGCCTCATCCTGGCAGTAGTAACCCTATTTTCCAGATTGGCTTCTGTAATGATCAATCTCAATTGTCAACGTGATTGGATTAAGAGATACCCAAGATGGAGAGGTTTCTGGTGTGTCAGTGAGGGTGGGTCTAGGAATGATTGGCATGTGGGATAGTGAACTGAAGAGGAGACCCTCCCTAAACGTGGGTGGCACCATCCAATAGGTTGGAGGCTTGGATAGAATAAAAGTTGGAAGAACAAGGAAACAGCAGCAGATGCAAGCTCGATTCTTCTTGAACTGCTTCTTGATTGCTGCTGTGATCTCCTGAGGACCTCAGACTCTCGCTCCTTCACTTTTCCAAAGTGGACTCTGCCAGTGATTCTCCAGGGAGTTTCAGGCCTTGGGTCCCAGACTGGGGTAGCATCATTGATCCCTCTTGGTCTGAAGCATTGCACAGATATTGGTTCTGCCAGCTCCCCAGCCTGCAGATGGCCATTGTGGATTACTCAGCTTCTGGTTGTGTAAATCAGCCTAATAAATCATATATGCAGATGACTTAGAGAGAGAGAAAGTGTGTAGGGTCTTTGCTCTCTGAGGCCTCCAGAATCTGAAAAAACCCCAAAGACATTAGTAAAATTAAGATTTCCACCTTCACCCGTTTCCACCACCGAGTGTCCCAGAGCTAGCCTTTCCTCCACTGTGCTCTTTTGAGTTCAGGAGTACTTCCTAGGCCCTGCTGAAGTCTTTTCAATGGGTATCTCAGGCAAGCTGTTACACCCTATGCTGCAAATCACAGGATGGTTGGGTCTTCCCCTTAGTGTGGTCTCATCTTTATTGTATCTTGTAAAAAAGAAAAAGAAAAACATCTGGAAAATCCTGGCATGTAAGTTAATACATCTCCAGGTCTCAGTGCTGACACAAACAGATTTTTCCTGTTTATCCTGACCAAACGGGCACAGAGAGATAGGGTGGAGGAAGTTGAAGTTGCAAGGAGCCATTTTAACCTGAAGCTACCTTTAGCATCATCTGTTACCTCCTGGAACTACTGGGCTTCTTTGTAGTGGGGTTTGGATTTTAAATCTAGGATTCTTAGCCAGATGCAATGGTGTATGTCTGTAACCCCATGTACTTGAGAGGCTGAGGTAGGAGGATCACAAATTTAAGACCAGCCTTGGCAATTTAGCAAGACCCTGTCTCACCAAAACAAAACAGTTAATAAATCTAGTCTTCCTGCTTAAGGACAGCCTCTCTTCCTTCTGTTGCACTGGCAGGCATTCAGTATTCTCTTTCCAGGGAAGAGCACCCTCTGATGAGAGGGATGAGGCTGGTCTCTTTTATCCAGACATCCTGAGATTGTAGCCTTGCTGAAGTGTGTCACACACCTGGGCCACATCTAGAGTGCATAAGATATTAGCATGCTTGATTTTCCTGAAAACAGAGCTAGAGACAAGAACATGTGTGTAGGTAGGTTTTAAAGGAGGTGATTCCTGAAAGCATGAATATTGGAATGGAGAAAGGGATATAGGAAAGAGAAAAGTCAGTAACAGATAACTGCTTGCCCCTGTGATGACTGGGACTCAATCCTGCTGGGGAACCCCAGGAATTGTGTAGAAAGTGCCTCAAAACTCTCCCTCTGAAGAACCCATTGAAGGAGAAGTTCTCCATGGGGCATTTCCTTCTCTGGGCTTCTCATCTGCCCTGTGTTGGGGAACAGCAAGCTCCTGCACTTTGGATAATGTCCTGGGCAGAGCTGAGACTACCAGGTTCTTCTGTCCATCACAGCTACAGCAGAGTTTCACATGGCTAAGTTGGGCATGAAAAGGGGGCCCAGACTGTATCTCCTACATGATGTATCAGAACCTTCTCATGCACAAGCTCAGAAAGGAGTCTCTCCAGCTGCTTCCTCATCCAGAGTTCTTTTTCTAGAAGCAGATCTGGAGAACTCCCAAAGACCAGGAACAAACTCTCATCAGGGATTTGATTTACTGCTCTGTGTTGCTAACTCAGCATTGAACTTTAAGTTTCCCGGTTTTTCAGTTGATCTTGGTCTGGATGAGGAATCCCAAGACCATGTTCAGTCCCATTCTGGGTCCCATAGCTCAAAGGTGCCTATCAAGGCCTAATATGGCAGACCAGGCCTTCTCCTCCAGAGCAGAGTTCCTGCAGGCACAGGCCAGAACAGCCAGGCATCTGTATGGCTCTAGCACCTCAGGGTGTCCCATCAGAGCTGCCTCAGATGTGTGGGAGATAGCCAAGCCTCACTAGGCTGTTGACATCAGCCTGATTCTCCCAGGAGACCTAAATGATGCTCAAGGACCCTGCAGCACAATGGAAGGGAAACTTTGCCCAATAGTGGTGTTCAAAGTGTCTGGTCCTTAGCCAAAAAACCCACGATTTTAGGCTAAGCTGTGGAACCAACCTAGATGCCTTTCAATAGATGAATGGATAAAGAAACTGTGGTACATATACACAATGGAATATTACTCAGCATTAAAAGAGAATAAAATTATGGCATTTGCAGGTAAATGGATGGAGTTGGAGAACATCATGCTAAATGAAGTAAGCCAATCCCAAACAACTAAAGGCCAAATATTCTCTCTGATAAGTGGATGCTGATCCATAATGTGGGAGGGGGCATAGGAAGAATGGAGGAACTTTGGTCAAAGGGGAGGGTAAGGAGGGGAGGGGACATGGGGGCAGGAAAGATGGTGGAATGCGATAGACAACAATGCCCTAGGTTCATGTATGACTGTACATATGGTGTGACTCTATATTGTGTACAACCAGAGAAATGAAAAGTTGTGCTGCATTTGTGTACAATGAATCAAAATGCATTCTGGTGTTATGTCAACCTAATTAGAATAAATTTTAAAAAATATTAAAAAAGGGAAAAAAAACCCACTATTTTAGTTCAAGAAGTTCATTAACTTGCCTTTGACCTTGAGTGGATGACTTGCAAACTCCCGGTGTCAGTTTTGTTTGGTTTTTGTTTTTTTTAATACAATTAGAGGATTTAACTAGATTTGTGTATCCCGAGTAGAGAACACTGTGTGGTTTCATCTGAGACCTGAGGTGATACAGGCTGACACACTTACCCTATACACCAACAGTGTGTGCACAGTGGACACATTCCTTTTTTGATTTTCATTCCCTCCTTCTAAAGGAATCGAGGAGAAGGTCTGTTTGGTGTTGATGGATCTTTAACACTAACACCTGCAACACACTAGTTAGAATTTAATCTTTAAAAATGTTCCTTGCAGTTTTTTTTACATGGGCTTACTTTTGGTGGCAAGAGATGACTGCTTTTCCTGTAATGCTTCTAACAAAGTTTTAGGAGGAAAAAAACCTTAAAAAATAGAGTAATGTAAATTTAAAAAGGTGAGTGCATTTTAAATAAAAATGTAAACAGTAACACAAGAATATGGTAAGAATTGTGTGGGAATGGCTGATTTTGGAGAAAATGGATTTAAAGATTCTGTGTCTAACTGTAGAAATCTCTTTGAGCAAAAATCTGTGCATGCAGCTGGGGATGGCCAATGCAGTATTCCATGGCCCGGGATTTCAAAGGATCCCTTTTGGAGTCTTCTGGAATATGTTCATGGCTGACACACTAAGTGCCACCCCTCCTGTGCCACATGTTTAGCACATCGGATCCAAGAGTTCTTTTTGACAGTAGGTGGAGGCCTTTCTCCTTCAGCAGCTGAAGAATGAGTCCTTAAATATCATAAACGACAAATGGCTTCTGTGGCTGCTTTGATGTCCTTGTTTAGTTCAGTCCAGGTGTGATATAGCTGGATAGTTGGGCAGGAGTCCTGGCTGGGGAGAAAATCATTATGAAGAGCTATCGATTAGGTGTCTACAGCTGCCGAAACTCAGCTGCAGAAGCTCCTGCACCTGTATTTATGAAAGGGCAGGGGTCGTGGAGAAGGGCATGGATGTGATGGAGTGAGGAGGCAGTTTGTTTAAAGGACAATGGTGTGTGAAGGCAGGCGGTCCCTGGAAAGCCAGTTCTTCCTCATCCTACACAGTAGGGCACATTGGATGGGTGTCTCTGCAAGGCTGTACCTCACTACCTGTTGCAGCCTGGAAAAAAGGGTCAGGGGAGGCTATTTCTTCCTGAGATATCCTGCCTTGGTCTTCCATTTTTACCACACTGTCCCAGCCCTGTTCAGCATTGCCCATCCCTGCCCATCCACAAACATCCAGTCCCCTACATTACTGCAGAGCTCAGCTTGTACGACCCAAGCTGACCCTGTCTCTCCCATCTGTGAGCCGTGCTGAATTTTAACATGGTCCATCCCCATGTTGCCCTTGGCAATTCTGTATCATTCCTGTGCATTACTGTGGAACGAAGCACAGCCTTATCCATGCCTGTATCTCCCATACCTAGAAGAGTGTCTGCCACATAAGAAGATGAATAAATATTTGTCGAATGAATGAACTAAGTTTTGCACCACATGAGCAGATCAGGACTCAGAAAAACTCACAGGCACCCACGGAAACTCGATGGACTGTGGATTCACAGTTGCAAATACATGAAAGAATGAAAACCTGCTCAGGAAACCTGGAAGGAGCTCTTGACAAAAGTATAAGTAACGAGGGAGGGATATAACCACCTTCCCTCCTGCCTGTGGCTTTCGAATAGTTGTAATTTTGAGTGATCTGTCAATCACATTTGATAAATTAAATCATACCTTAGAGCAGTATTTCTCAATATTGTTTTCTGCCTGGCACAAAAGCTGCTGCATAGGTAACTTCTGTGAGCTTTGCAAAATTTTCTTTCCTGAGTAGCAGTAATTTCACTCTTTTTCTTCAATTCAAGGCAGCATATTATAGATATTTTTTCTTGAGATGACATATGGTTTTCCCCCCTTTCACCCAAAGATTCAGATATGCCCCCTACCTGCTGCTTTTGCTGTCTAGAATTAATGTCTTGGATGCCTCCCACCCTTCTTTTGTTCATAAATCTCCCTGAGACTATGATGAAAGCTATATTCCCACCCCACTCCCCTCAAATTTATATATACATATGTGCAACATTTTGCAAAGAATCCATCTTATTGAACTGGAAGTCGATTTACCTTCAAATCCTTGCAATATCATAAATATTAGAGCAATCTTTGCATAGTTACCTAGGACTTTTGGCCCCAGATTTTTAATGTAAAAGTATGTAGCTGTTTTCTGGGGGACAAATATGAACTCAGAATTGTGCAAAGTAAGACAAAAAGTAGCCTTTACGTTTCTTTCAAAGGCCGTGTCAAGGACAGTGCTGCAGTACTTCAGCTTACATGAGAAGCTGAAATAGTGTCACACTGCACATGCCATTCTTGACATCCAATCGATTCTGACTTTTGGTTTTGATATGATGGACACTTATTTACAAAGATAAGTAGAAGCAAATGGAATCAGAGTTTCCATGGGTAGCTTTGCCCGACAAGGGTGGTCTTGGGTCAAAGAGCCCACGATTCTCCAAGATGCCTTCTATGGAATTCATGCCACATCTTATCCTTTGTTTTTGTGTCAGAGAGGTCACCTCAAGCCTGGTCTGCATATTCTTTGCTTGGCAAAGAAAATTCATTATTGCAGAGATGTCATCTGCTTTTGCAATTTACCAAAAGGAGCTCACAGAATAGGAATTCTTTGATGGTGTCAGGGAGCACACAAGAGGTGAAACAGGCTGCTGGGTGAACGGAGAGACATAGCGTTGTCTGGCTGCAGTCTGGAGGGACGGGTGTCATGATTTTCTCCATGACCTGCCTCGCACCCCTAGGAGACATGTCAGCGATTCTGGAGCAGAAGATGACAACCTATGGAGGTGGAATTTCTTTCTCTGCTCTAAGCCACAAGCCAGCTTGCCAGCCTCACAGATTTCTCTCCTTCAATGACTTTGAAGTCTTTGTCTGTTTTACTTATGATTGTTTATTTACTTGACTTAATCTGGAATCTCTCAGTATTTTACCTGCTTCTTAAATCATACAAGCACCTTAGCCCACTAATTCCTGTCACCACCCCCACCTGCCATGCAAGTTTAGTTATGTCATATTTGTACTAACACAAATCACGTAACTATTACTCATTCCCTTTTAGAAAAACAGCACACCTTTATTTAGGCTTACCTTAGAAGGTTTTCTAATTCCTTTATTCACCATTTCTTCTTTCAGTCACTTCCTCCTCCTCCAGTTGCCTCTAGGGTTTTTCCTTGAGCAATTCATTCATATATATATATGTATATATATATATATATACATATGTATACATATATATACACACACAGAGAGATATACAGATATATATACTAATATCTGGTAATATCTTTTAGCCTTTACTTTCAGTGAATAGTTTAGTTCAAGACAGAATTCCATATGGAGTTATTTTCTCCCAGATCCTGGAAGTTATCATTCCAATATCACAAGAACATTCTTATTGTTTCTGAGAAATCTGCTCTAGAATCTACACTATCCATCTTTTCTCTCTGGTTGCTTTGTACTGTATCTTTGGTGTTCTATAGTTTCAAGACAATGTCTTTAAACATAGATTTGGGGTATTTTTTCATTTTTCAATAATACAGTCCATTGCTATAGTTACAGTGTCATTGTTATACGTTGTTATTACATTAGCTATAGTTTGTTGTACTGTAGATCTCTTGAATTTATTCCTCTGAATTGAAACTGTATATCCTTTGACCAACCTGTTCCCCACCTGGCTCTGCTCCTTCCCCAGTCTCTGGTAACCACAGTTCTACTTATTTTTTTGGTCAGAACACATTTTGCTTTCAGATTCTGAATATTAATGCATTTATCAATTCTTGAAAATTCTTAGCCATCAACTCCTTGAATATTTTACTTTCCACTTTCTGTTGCCTCCTTAGAGAACCTCCTGTTAGACACAAGCTGTACCTCCTAATGTGTTTCCCCCATCTCTTAATATTTCTCTCTCATTTTCTTTCCTTTAATCTCTCTTCGATGAACTATAGAAATTTTCTTCTGTACTTATTCGTTTGCTTGAGAGTATTTTTAACAAGAAAAAGGCTCAATTTGGAAAAACAAGAACTTTTGCCAAGACTTGGATCCACCTCCCCCCACATGATATTCTATTCTTTCATTAGTGTTTCTATTTTTCAATCTCTTCAATTATGTTAAATATACTTATTTTACAGTTTCTTAAATTGCTTTATTATCTCAAGTTTTGGTGCAGACCTATTTCCTTTTAGGCAGGTCTTATTGTTCATTATAATGGATCATTCCTAGTGTGTTTTATATTTTTTGAATTTCCAGCTCATCTTAACTGAGGTTGTTTTTACCATGTGTCATTGTGTCCTGGGTGTGGAAGGCATCAAATGGCTTGGTATTTTGTTTCTGCGGCACTGGGACAAATTTTCATGTTCATTTCTTGCTTGGAGATTCCTGCACCATGCCAGACAAAAGCTCAGGGTTTCAATTTCTCAAGACTTAATTTTTATTCCTAGAACCCCAAGTAGAGACAAAGTTCCTTACAGTTCCTCAGGGGCAGTTGGAAGAGCTTCCTTTCATCTTCCTTCTCCAAAATAGCAACCTTTATAAGATTCCCAGCTCTGTCCAGGATCTCAGTTCCAGGTACAATCTAATATGAACTTAAGGCCACACCTTCAGTCATTCATTCAGCATTACAACTCCATCCACTCAGGTTTATGCTATGGCTTGAATATGGTTTGTCCTCTCCAAGACTCACGTTGAAATTTGATAGCCATTGTGGTGGTGGTGGGAGGTGGGGCTTTTAAGAGGTGATTGGGTCCTTGAGATGGATTAATGCCTTTCTCAGTTATTGTGAGAGTGGGTTGTTATAAAGCAAGACTGTCCCTTGCATTTTCCTACGTGCTCGCCCTTCCTCTTTTCTGCCATGCTATGGTGCAGCATGTGTACCTCATCAGGTACGGCTGCTGTATCTTGGAGTTTTAGCCTCCAGAGATACGAGCTAAATAAACTTCTTTCCTTTATAAATTACCCAGTCTCAGGTATTCTGTAATAGCAAAGAAAATGGACTAAGTCTATATAAGGTCTATCTCTATAGGTACTATGGCATCATTTGAACTATCAATGTTCTTATCATTGTGGGTATTTAGGAGTTTCCCTTTCTTTTTCTGTGTGTATTTTTTACCATAGAGTTTATCAGTCATTTCAATTGATAGGAAAATCCATGTCAGTTCAGGTTACTGTGGTAAGGAAGCCATGATGTCTCTTTGATCATGGCAACATTTGTTTAGCAACATGATAAGCCATTTAGCAGTTTAGATGTTGAAGATAAGACTTCTGTATGAAGGTAAATCCAACTTTTGGTTAAAGTTCCAGTCTTTGCAAATGGAGTTTTCTTTTCATTAAAAAAGACCCTTGTTGTCTCTTGTCATTTCAGGATGGATAGACATGAGCTGGCCCTTCAAATTGGTTGCTGCTTTGGATCAAAAGATTCAGTTAACACCTGTTAATATATTATTATCAGCTTTGGACCGTGATGTCCCTGATGCATCTCATCGTAGACCCTTTCCGTGCCCGGCCCTTTAATGCCTCCCTTGGTATATTCTGGTCCTACTTTGTATCATGGTGTAAACTGAATGAGAGCCTTAGCCAAGTCACATACCTATTTCATATCACCCCTGGTTCCAAGCACAGAGTAAGCAGTTGGAAAATGTGTATGTATTATGGGAACTCATTTGTAACCAGACATATTAAAATTAACTCAATTTGAGATGGTATTTCACACTGATTAGACTACCAAAAAATTTTTCTTAAATGCTACAAGTTGGAGTGCTAGGGTTTGAAGAAGTGTCATGTACTGCTGATAAGAAGGGGGACCAGGGCCATTTTGAGGAGCAGTTCAACATTGCTGTCAAATTAAACATACCAAGCCCTAGAGTTCCACTCCTGGGCATATAGCCCAAGGACATTCTCACCAAGCTTCATTAAAAAAACATGTGCAAGGAAAGTAGCTGAGAAGTAGTTACAATGGTGTGGAATTGGAGATCATCTTGATATCCAGCCTCGGCAGAGTGAGTGGGCGAAGGTGGAGTTCTCTGCAGCAGCTAGAATCAGCAGATCAGATGAGCACAAAGCAATGTGGATAGACCTTGGAAGCATAAGGCCAGTGAAAAACTCAAGACAGGAAGTGAGATATTAGCACCATTGCATTTGTGTAAATTTTTTAAAAACCTACATACAATACAATACATTTTGCAAGAACAGACTCCAGCCAAAAGATACACATTAACTCTGAGAATGGATTGCCTGTGGAAGAAGGAAATGAGGATGCAAATGAGTACATTAAATCATAAATGCATAGAAAGGGGCCGTGTTCAGGCCAACAATGATGGGAAGCCATAGGTTAAGGGCCGGACTAACTCTTGACACTCAATGTTGAAAAGATAAGAAGAAGAAAGAAACATTTGTCAAGTTGAGACTAACTTTCTCCTTGAATTCTTGCCTGTTCAGGTTATCTTCGTGTGTTTTCTGGAATCCTGTATTTCTTATTTGAATCTGTGTCCTTTCCGTACAACCTTCTAAAAAGCTCTTTAATTGCAGGAATTGCATCTTACTCATTGTTACCTGGCTGCAGTACAGTGCAGCTGATATAGCATGGAACTGGGGGTCAAATGAGCCTCCTCCACTTATTGAGTATTTGACATTGAGCAGATCACTTTATCTTCTGAGCCTTGGTTTCCGCATTTGGAAACTCGTAAGGCCTTGTTGAGAGCTGGTTACAAGGACTAACTGAGGAAATATGAACTATACAGTACATATGGTACCATGCCTATTTAGCTGCTCAATAAATACTAGTTAGTATCTGCTCCTTAATTGCATTTCCTATAATCCCCAACACATCAGAGGTGTCCCGTCAAGATTTTTAGAACAGAAATTAAGTGACGTTCATCATAGATGGGAGCTAAAGATGGTGGCTTTAGGTTTCAATTTTAAAAGAACAGCATTAAAAAGAAAAAAAAAAAGCATCAGGGCTGCTTCTGAGTGTGGTTGTGAAATATTCTCCTTTGAATACCTTCAGAAAGGAACTCGCTTTCACACCTGCCTCCTCCCTCCCACTCCCTACCTGTATTTCTCTGCCATCAGTCCTGAGGACTCTGTGACTTCTCACTCACCCTCCCCCGCTGGTCTCACGGAGAAGTACTCTCAGTATTCAACTTGACTCCTCTCTTGCTTTGTTCTCCGCTGTCTGTTAGTGAGACCGTAACTGAACGTGAGGCTGTCCGATTATCCCCACGCCTGCTGCCGAGAGAAAAAAACCCTGACACGTTCCCGCGGACGGTGGTGCTTTTCTGAGGCTTCTAGATTGATTGCATTCATCTTAGCAGCAGGTTATACATGTTATAAAATTATCCAGCTGTTTTCTAAAATCTCCTGTTCAACCTGAGAGTTTTTAAAAGCTTTCACAATTTGAACATTTTAAATCCAGCAGATTTGGACAATGTGAATGACTCACTGAGCTGATGTTTTTACCTCTCTATGCCTTGTTTTTCTCATCTAGGAAAGGGGAATGATCTTCAGCACAGTGTATTTAAACACCCAGAGGGACAAGAAGTATGTAATGTGGTCTAAATAGCAGGGTTAGTGGATGTAATCACACTCTCTGGCAGTTATGGACTCCCAAACCTCTACAGAAAGTTGGCCATGTGATCTCACCATGCCTGCCAACAGAAGCTCCTACCTGTATAATATAATCCCATCCTCTGCCCCTTTAAAATAAAGCCACCTGCGACTGAGAGTATAAAATAAGGGGAAAGCAAACATTTTACTAAAATGTTTGCAGTGCAGATATATTCATCTTCTCTAAGTGGGAATACGACCTATTTTATTGTCCAGCTCTCACTCTCACTCTATTTAGAAAGACAGAATAGACTAGGATGTGCTGCAATAACAAACACCCCCAACCTCGCCATGGCTTAACAAGTAAAGGCTTATTTCTTGTCCATGCTACATACATGTCCTTGGAGGTCAGCAGGAGACCTGTACTCACTGTGGTCACTCAGGAACCCAGATCATGGAGGCTTCTTCCTGACATCTATTTCCTAGGTCATTCTAGAAGTGAAAAGGGAAAGTGGTAAATCATGCATAGGCTCTTAACATTTCTACCTGGAACCACTTCCGGAAAAACTTGACTCAGGGCACACACGATATCATTATGTTCCATCATGCAAATTTGCTTCCCCTGGCATATCTCCATTCTCAGATTCTCATTATGAACTCAAAAAAAGAGACAGGGTCCCCTCAAATGGTTGCCACACAAATCCTGGGATTCCCTCTTTCATTGCCCTGGATTGGTAACATAGCCATCACGACCTGATAACTGTGACAAGGAAAATACAATGATTGGCTTAGCGCAGGACCACCCCGCTCCTGGGTTATGGGTTATTCTGGGTTATTATCTGCTTATGGGTTATTCCTACAATAAAAACCAAGATGCTCCAGTAAATTTCAGTTTCACAGGAGCAACAATTTTTTAGTATAAGTAAGTCCAAAATATTGCATGGAACATACTTACACCAAAAATTTATTAATTGTTTATGTGAAATTCAAATTTAACTGGGTATCCTATATTTTTATTTACTAAGATCAGCAGTCCCATATGGGAGCCCATTCCCAAATCACATTTATGGAAGGGACCATTTCTCCAAAGCAAAATTGAGATGCTGTATTATCAGAATGAGGGACAGTGGTTACTGAGTGGCATCAACCAGTAACTAGTAACTATGCTGAGGCCAAAAGGATTCAGTGCTCCTCCTAGGTGTATATGTACAATGTAGCCCTAAAATAATGCCTTGCAATGACATGACATGTTCAAGTAATCTACTGCTATGTAATTTAATTAATTTGTCCAGAAATTCTTTATCTCTCATGGCTCCATGGGGTGACCGGGCTCAGCTGGGTGGTTTTTGCTTAGTGTCTCTTGTACAGTTACATTCAAATGTCAGCTGGGGTTGTAATCATCTGGAGGTTTTACTGGGATGGATGTCCAAGGTGCCTCACTCATGTGACTGACAGTTGATGCTGTCTCTCAACTATGAGCTTAGCTGAGGCTGTCAGAGTAACCACACATGGCCTCGTCATGTGGTTTGGTCTTCTCAGGGCATGGCAACTGGGTTCTGAGAAGTATTTTGAGAACAGGTGTTCCAAGAGGTCCTGGCAGAGCAGCAGGACTTCTTATGACTTAATTTCAGAAGTCCCAGAGGATCACTTTTGCCTCTTCAGTCAAGCAAGTCACTGAGGCCAGTCTAGATTCCAGGGAAGGGGAATTAGGCCCCACTCCTACATGAGGAGTAGCATGTGTATACAGGGAGAGAAGGAACTGATGGTGCCATCTTGAATACTATGGACCACATGCATTTTATGCATAGTGTAATTTAACTCTTACATCAATTCTGTTGGGTCGAAACTGATTTAGACTCATTTTACAGATGAGGAAAACAAATCTTAGTGAAATCAGGGCACTTGCCCAAGATTCATCAGCTAACAAGTGACAAAGCAAGGACCAGATCTAAAATGCTCTATTCCAGGTCAGTGTTCTTTTCTCTACATTACAGCCCAATGGTCTCCTCTTTGGAGTGGTACATTATTCCCTTGGTATCCACAAGCCATTGGCTCTAGGACCCCTACAGGTACCTGAATTCATAGGTCCTCTTCTATAAATTGGCATAGTAATTGCATATAAACACTGCATAGACTCCTATATACTTTAATTCATCTCTAGATTACTTGTAATCCCTACTACAATGTCAATGCTATGTAAATAGTTGTTATAATGTATTGTTTAGGAGGGGAAAGGATAAGAAAAAATGTCTGTGTATATTCAGTACGGATTGAATTTTTTTCCAAAATTTTTGACCCATGATTTGTTGAGTCCCTGGAACCTGGGGATACTGAGGGCTGACTATATAAGCATTGGGTTTAAGAATAAAGATGAAGATCTAGTCCTCCTGAAAGCACAAGCTATACTCTATATTCTCTTGATTTGTGGGAGATTCCCCACTCTACGTGATCATACTTCCTGCAGCCCCTCTAGAATGATTGAAGATAAAAGATAAAGAACTTCTTGGATTCCTATAATTTTAATCCAGTGATGGTATTGATGATTATGATGATTATGATAGTGTTGTGGTTTGGCTCTGGAATGTCCCTCAGTCTCCTATGTTGAAGGCTTGGTCCCTGATGTAGCAATATCCAGAGGTGGGGCTTTTGGGAAGCATTTGGATCATGAGGATTTTGACCTCATCAGTGGAATAATAATTTGAAGACATTATTGGAAACTGTAGGAGATGAGATCTAACTGAATGAATGGGTCCCTGGAGGTATGCTCTTGGAGACTGTATCTTATCCTCGGCTTCTCTCCCCTCCCCACCCCCTCTCTCTGTCTCTCCTTCTCCCTCTCCTTTTCCCTCTCTCCCTTCCTCATTCCCTCTTGGCTGCCATGGGCTGGGCAGCTTTCTTCCATCATGTCCTTGATGTTCTGCCTGACCTTAGGCCTAACGCCACGGAGCCAGCCCACCATGGACTGAAACCTCTGAAACTGTGAGCCAAATTAAAGATTTCCTCCTCTAAGTTTTCTTTTCACATATGTCACGGTGATGAAAAGTGGACTTACACAGATAGTTGGGATTATTATCTCATATTATCACATCTCCTCTCCCAGGGTGCATAGTGTACTTCCTTAGTCCACCAACGTTGGGCTTGACCATGTGGCATGTAAGCTGATGTAACATGATCAAAGGTTTGAAGTGTGTTGTGTAGTTGGACTTGGGTCTCTTGTGCTTCTGCAGTCACCCATGAGAAGAGCATGCCCAGGTAGCCAGCTGGTTCAAAAAAGGACACAAGAGGCTTCCAACAGGCCTGGATCCAACTTGAAGTGTAGACCCAAGCCCAGGTGAGCTCAGCTCAGACTCAACCTAGACCAGTGTTTCTCAACCAAAAGTGATCTCACCTATTAGGAAACACGTGGCAATGTCTAGAGACGTTTTTGTTGTCACAACTAGGAGGAGGCTACTAAGGCATGTGCTGGGCAGGAGTCAGGCTTGCTGCTAAGCATCTCATAATGTGCAGGCCAAGCCTATAATAAATAACTTTCTTGCCCAAAATGTCAGTAGTGCTGAGGTAAAGAAACCCTGGTCTAGATCAACAAATTCCATCCTACCTGTGGGCACACAAGCAAAAATAAGTGATTGCTCTTTGAAACCTGTGAGTTTTGTGGGAGTTTTAAAATGCAGCATGATTGTGGCCATGAATGGCAGCTATAACGGCAAATGTGAGCACCATGTTTTATGAGGCAAGCTGGGTAAATGGTTCCTGGTTCCTCCCAGCTGAACTATGCAGTCTTGTTGTTGGCACTGGCCCCTGATCAGTCTCTCTGGCAAAGGGAGGCAGGGCTCTGAAGATAAGCTGAGATTCTTACTAGTTCTTAAACTTCCTGGGAGAGGAAGGTATCACCGCAGACCCCCAAGTTCCTCCCTGAAGCTTCATTTTGTTCTTCGGTGCCTTCTGAGGCCCTTAACGACCCTCTGCCTCACGAGGTACACCCCTTCCCCTCTCTATCACTTTCAGTTTGAAGACTTCTCCAGCTGGTGACGAATGCTGATTTTCTTCTGCAGAAAAGCTCAGCCTGTTTGCTCCTTATTCCAGCCCTGACAACCACCTGCCTTGAGGAAAATAGGAAAAGTGTTCCTTTTGGCCCTTCATAAAATCCGCACCTCCCTTAGGATAATATGTATATGGTCTTTCTTCCCAAACTGAAAAAAGAATCAGGTTCTGATTAATCAACACAAAAAAAATTATAGAAACATTTTTCATCTACTGAATGAGCAATCTCATTTTATATCCTTCACCTTTTCACTCATGTTGGAAGATTTTTTTTTCAAAAATGGAGATATCATTTTGCATATGGTAAAATGCACAAATATGAGGAGCACAGCTTGATAAAATTTTCCATCTGGAGACAACTGTGTTACCTCCTCTCAGGTCAAGATCTAGAACATTCTATCACCTCCAAAGGTGCCCTGTGGCCCTTCCCAGGTAATCACTACCACCCTGCAAAAAGAAACACCTATTCTGTCTTCTATCACCAAAGATTGATTTTGCTGCTCTGGAGCTTCACATAGGTGGACACATGCAGTGCGTCTTACAAGATATGACTTCTTTCAGTCATCGTGTTTTGAAATTCATCCACATTGCCAGATGTACCTGGTAGAGGCTTCTAAATGCCTTCTTCCACAAAGATGAAGGATTTGGTAAAATTTCTACCATTATTATTTCATGAGTTATTTCATAAGTCCATGAATGGGTAAAAGAATTCAGGACTTCCGGAAAACTATGGGCACTTGAACACACACATCTAAGTCTTTCCCCTCCTCCTCTCCTCACTCCCTGCCGATGTTCAACACAACAACGGGGAAATCTGCATTGGCTTTTACACATGAGCTGAATATCCCTAATCAAAAAATCTAATATCCAAAATGCTCCAGAATCCAAAACCTTTTGAGTATTGACATCATGCCACAAACAGAAAAGCCTACACTTGACCTTGTAGAAGGTAGCCAAAATGCAGGTACATTGAAAATATCATATGAAACTACCTTTAGGCTATTGTGTAAGGTTTATATGAAACATAAATAAATTTCATGTTCAAACTTGGGTCCTATCCCCAAGACATCTCATTATGTATATTCAGATATTCTAAAATCAGAAGAAAAACTAAATAATCCAAATTGGAAATACTTCTGATCCCAAGCATTTTGGATAAGGGAAACTCAACTTGTACCAGGAGTGGTTTCACCTGTATAGTAGAAAGTTCAAGAAATTTTTATGAGACCAGTAAAAATAAGATGAGACTGGTCCATGTGCTTTGGGGGCAGCCTCCCTGTCCCCATCCTGAGCGTAGCAGAGGCAGCTCTAAGATAGGCAGAGAAACCTAAAGCAGAGCCATCATAGTGGCTGGGCTTCCTCCAACACTGGCAGGCTGCCACAAGCCCCAAAACTCCACGAAAGATATCTCCCCAGCACCGGCAGCCAAAACAAATAAAAATCCATTGAGACATGATGTTCTCTGAAGCTGGTCATCTGGTCAAGCAAGAAGCCCTGCACACCTATTGGTCTAAGCAGGTTGATTCTTCTTTAGTCAATTTTGATGATTTATTTATTTTTTCCTAGAAAAGCATCTGTTCCATCCAACTTTTCAATTTATAAGCTTGCACATGTGGTCTTACAATTGCATTCCAAATCAGCTGATGGTTGGCTGAGGTATTGAACTTTCTGAGCCTTTGAATATGGCAGAAGATCTTTCTGTTGCTGTATATGGGAGCAGCAATAGAGCAGCCTGTGCTGAGTCCTGGGGATGCAGGCTTCCAGGACCTTCAAAACTTGACCTTGTCTTTGAGGTCTAATGCCTCAAAGGTTAAGTCTGAGGCAAGGCTGATGTCTTCTCATTATAAGCTTTCCTTGAGTAATATAGCATTCTTTTCCTTGAAGTTAGAAACTTACCAGGATGCATGTCTAGGTTTTGGTGTCTTTGTATGAAATTTTTTTCCTGATATGATTTGTACTGTACTGAAATATAGTTTTAGTTTTATTGAACTCAGAGATGTTTTCTCATATGGACTATTATTTCTGTCGCAGTTATTTGGTACCTAGGGCACAGGTACACATTTCCTATGTGCTATATCGACATGCTGTCTGCCTTGGGTTTCTCCTGTCTCTCAACATTTCACTATGTTTTTTCCTTCTGCATCCTGTGACACTTTCTTAAGCTCATCCTCATCATCACTGAGTTGTTTTCCTGCAACATTAATTTAGCTGCTACTCTATCAAATGCACTTTTCAATTATTTAATTTCTTTCTGCCTCTAAACCATAATTATTTTCATCTCTGTCTTTCACCTCATTAATATTTTAGTTTCATGGGATTTGCATTTTTAAAACAATTTTTGAAAGTACAGAGGAAATGCTATTGCAATTTACTTCTGTTTCCTGTAGTAAATCAATTTTTCCACTCTGCCCATTTTATGATGCAGATAATTTTTGTAGACATTGCTTTTTTGTTTGTTTGTTTTTTTGGTGGTGCTGGGGATTGAACCCAGGACCTTGCACATGCTAGGCAAGTGCTCTACCACTGAGCCACATCCCCAGCCCTTTTTACCCCCCTTTTATTGTTTTTAATTATGGCTTGTTTTCCCTTCTTTTTTTCCCAAGTAGAAAGTAATGGATTCTTCTAGTAACTCAAGGCCCCCACACGGACACTGAGCTGTAGGGTTTTGCAAGTTCAGGGATTAAGCATCCTGGACGCAGAAGTTAAGTGAGGCCACAGACTGTCCCAGCTCTGAGCTGGGACCTCTCTGCGTTCAACAAGGTCACCATGGCAGGTTCTAAACACCTCAAGTGTCCACATTGCATCTGGGTGACAGCTTCCTACATCTCTACATGAAGCCCTGCCACCTCAGAGGACTTCCCCTTCCCAGCTGCTACTGCCAGGACCCTGCTGCTTTCTAGGTATCCTGCAGAAGTTCTCTTGCAAGGGAATCCTTCTGGGTCTTTGCTCCTCTCCTACCTTTTTCTCCTAGGCTTTCTCCTCAGCATCAGGGGTCTTTTGTGCAGCTTGAGACTCTTGTATGCAAACCCAGACTGGCTTAAGCAAAAAGATAATGTATTTGATTTCATTGAAAAGTGCAGACCTGGCCACTGGGCTAACCGGAGAAATCTATCTCCTGCCTGTTTCTGTCTTTCCCTTTCTCCCCTTCTCTCTTCCCACTTCGTGGGTTGACATCATTCTCAGACTCCTTACGGTATCCTTCATATCCTCACAATTCCAAGAGTAACAGAAGGAACATTTCTTTTCTCCCAGCATCCCTAGTCTAGGTGGCTCTGATTGGGTCACATGTCATCTTTGACCTACTTGTCCCATCTAGGGGGTGGGATATTCCATCGGGTTCAGCATGGGTCATCTGCTCACTTTGTAAGGATGGATTTTGATCAGCCCCCAAACCTTATAAAGAGAGGTTGGGGTACTATTGCTATAAGAAGGATGAGTGCCACAAAGAAGAGAGTCTTTACAGAAGACTTTGTCACTTAATTCTGCAAAAGCATTCAGCTTCCTGAGCACGGTAAGCTGAGAACTGGCTTAACAGGACTGTCGTGTAAATTTGGGCAGGTTGTGCCCACTGCCCCACCATGTGCATCCAAGTCACCTCACAGACACTAGGGATTTGCAAAACCTTCATAATTTTCCAAAAGATGGAAGTAATATTTTGTGGAAGGGGCACCTTTGGGTAATTGTATACAGGTGTCGTGTAGATTGCTGATAAGTGGCAGTCCTCTCAAGACGTTTTTACTGGATGTTTCTTTCTGCAAGCTGCAATTCTTTTCCCTGAGCTTCCAGTCCTGATGGCGTTTCTTCAGATTATTTTTGCATAGTTGAGCTCGTAAGTCTTCAGTCTTCTGTCTTTTCCCTAGAATAGAAATCCCATTGCAAATAGATCAATAAAAACAAAACTTAGACAGGCATGCTGCCCCTGTACACGCCCCCAAACATACCTCCACTGAGAAACCCAGCTCCCCCTGTTCTTTACCCTTTGGGTCTGAGCATTTCTGATGCTTTTTGGCTTCTGATGTGTCATCAAGTTGGCAGTGACCTCAAAGTGCAGGTCTGTGACAGCAGGAGTCCAAGCTAGGATTCACCTGAATCCTAATGCTGATTTTCCTAATGCCTTGGGTGGGTCTCATCACATCTCTGGGCCTTTGCATGGCTTGCTCACTTGCAGATTTGATGCCTGCCTGTGTTTGATGGGAAGAATAAAAACATGTTCATGGGATGGTAGCTAATTTCTGTAAAATCCCTTTATTCAGGCTGGGTACAGTGGCACATGCCTGTAATCCCAGCGGCTCAGAGGCTGAGGCAGGAGGATCACAAGTTCAAAGCCAGCCTCAACAACTTAGTGAGGCCCTAAGCAACTCAGCAAGACCCTGTCTCTAATAAAATATTCACAAAATGCTGGATGTGGCTCAGTGGTTAAGTGCCCCAGTACCAGAAGAAAAAAAAAAATCCCTTTATTCACTGCTATGTAGATTCACATGAGGCGCTGCTCTAGTGTGTAGACTCTGGGGTTATATCCCAATACACTCATCGTAAGTCGAAAATACTAGAAGTCAAAAATGCATGTCATCCACCTCATCTACCCAGCAACCTCACTTAGCTTTAGAGGTGACCATGGCTCAATTTCATGACTGTGTGGCTGCGGCTGCTGTTGCTGCCCAGCATTGCAAGAAAAGAGGCTCTTACTCATCACTAGCCTGAGACAAGATCACACTTCATAATGTCCACGAATGTGTATCCCTTTCACGCCACCAGAATTCAAACCACGGTAAGTCAGAACCCGTGGACACGATGCCATTAGGTCCTTACATCACCCCCACAGGGGTCTGTTGCTATCATCTCCACTTTATAAAAAGAGGTGTGAGTGAGGCTCAGTGGGGCATAGTGATGCCTTGGTGATTTTTTGTTTTAAATCAGTTAGGTCTCATTCCCCTGACTTCATATGTCACGTCCTGGTGAGAAGTATAGTGATGAAACTCAAGTTAATTCCCACAGTTATAATCTTTTGTACAGAAAAGCAGGAACTCTGATGGTCTCACAAGATGCTCTTGTATCTTTCTGTACACGTTACCAGCCACCATTTCTCCCTTCCAACTAGAGGCCCGGGGATGATTTTCTGTTAAGAAAGCCCCTCCCTGTTATTTTCTCCTTAGCCTCTTGATGAGTATTTGAGATGGTTTTAAAGCATAAACAGTGGAAAATGCGTTAATATGATTTCCTTTCCAGCCACCGTTTCAAAATGAAAGGGAAACGTGTTTGGGGAGAAATTCACTTACAAAGTTTGGCCAAATGCCCAAACTCTGAAAAGAGCCTGACAAACGAAACAAAGTTCAACTCTCTCTAAATCAAATCCCCACATCTCTGATGCCACACTGGGGACGGCTCTTAGGGTGACCCATTTGCTAATGATAGCCCGGACATCAATAATGGAATGTGAAAGACAATCTTCTAATCAATTTTTTTTTCCTGCTGGTTTAGATTAAAGCACAGAAAATGCCCAAATGCTCCATCTGCTTCCTCTAAGATTTCTGGTAGGCTGGAGCCCAATTATGGCTGCCTTATCCATTTTTAATAATCTTCTTATGATCATGCAAACACAGGGTGTGATTATATCCACATCAGTTTCTGTTTCAGAGCTTCTATTTCCATCCATAATTAATAAGCCGCTTGGTGCACTCGGGGGGAAGCTGAAGGAGAGAGACGAGGTGTTCTTAATAGGGTAGCTTTCTCGGGTGTTGTTCATTCATTCATTTTACAAACCTTCACTAATACCTACAATGCGCCAGGAGCTGCACTAGAGCCGAAGGTGGAAGGATAATGGGTTCTCCTGCTCTCCCAGAGAGCTCTACGGAGGAGGATAGACACGCACATATGTTTGTGGTGTGGATTTTGCTGGTTTGTTAACTGGAAAATTCAGCAGCTGAGACACCAAGATGTTTTACGCTCCTAAATGATGACGTGCAGGATAATTAGATCACTATATTATTACAAATATAATTCTAGAAGGCTTATTTTGGAACCAAGTTCTTTTGTTTGAGAGGAGGCAGGCTATTCTGGGGAGTGTAGTCTGTTTAGTCAGGAGGTTAGAGAAGAAAGAGCCAAACTTATACTCAGACAGCTGAGGTTCAAGTCCTTGCTTTGTGCTGTGTGACCTCAAACAAGTCCTTTCACCTCTCTGAGACATTTTCCTCATGTCCCTTGTTGAGATAGTGTGCATGAACTCGCTATATGGCTTATCAAGTACTGTATCTATCTAACAAACAAAATTCAAAGTCTTGCTGATCAAAAATATGATAAAACCTCTTGGTCCTTATTTTCCTGATCTTCTCTGCACAATTCACACAGCCAAATGTTACCCATGGTCTGGAAAGTACAAAGTCTTCACAATGGAGACTAGTGCTAAGAATCTTGCAGTACTCCAAGTACAAGTTATTCTTATTTGCAAACAATGCTCACTGCCTCTAATAATTAGCACAAAGGGGATAGTTGGGCAAAGATATCGGGGACTCACCAATTGGCAGAAAGTGAGGTAACTTGAATGTAGTACATGTTCTGTTATTATTTTCTGAAAATGTGATGGAATCAATAATGTATTACTGGTTTTCATTTTCAGCATTACAACTGCCAGACCTCTGTACATCTTTTGTGGGACTGACATTAAGAATCCCCCACCCCCCCATCTTGTGCCATAGTCTTCCTCAGGTGAGCCAGACGGGTCCTCACCTGCCTGAGATGGTTTCTCAGCCTGTCTTAGAGGAAATTTCTACTTCTGCTTTCAAAATTCCCACCGCTAGGCTTGATGGAACATTCCAGCAGTCTGTAACCTGTGCTTTATAACTAAATGAAACAAACACTAATCTCCAGGAGGCACTGGGCAACATCTAGTGAGGGTGTAAGCAACAAATGCTGCACTTCCAAGGGGAGGGACAAGTCTCTTCCACCTGGTCTGGTTCCAGAGGGTTCCTCAGGGGACGTGGAGGAAGCACAGAGAGCTGGTGGAGGAGCTGGACTGGGGCAGCGGTGAGTAAATGCAGCACTGAGAGTTCTGACAACGAGGCTCCGAGGCTCTGGCAAACCTCCTCAGTCCTGGTGTCCTTGTCCCCGTGTCCCGCCACCTGTCCCCAACACCCTGCTCGTCTCACCGGAGTCCTTCCCCCAGGGCCACGTGGCCTGCTCCCCTATTTTGAACAAATCTCTGCTTCAGCATCAGGGGGACCCTCCTTAATCATTCTGTTTAAAATTGCAGCCCCCTCTTCTCTCCCCACCCACACGCCAGAATCCCCCCATCTCACCTTGGTGGTATAATTTTCTCTGTGGTAATTATCGTTTTTCACTCTGCCATGCACGTTTCTGTAGGGCTTTCTATTTCCCTCCTCTAGGTAGAAAGAATTGCCCTCTGCTTTGTTCTCCGCTGTCATTCCCCAGCACCAAGGACTCTGGAGCCATCATTGGCTCCCAGGAAATATGTATGGAAGGAACAAATGAAATGGCCCCAGTCTTGTGCGTATAACTGTGTGTATCATAGTCATGCATGTGAATATGATCTATATGTATAAGTATGATATATAAAAGATCATATATGGTTAATGTTATGGTTTGGATGTGAGGTATCCCCCAAAAGCTCATGTGTGAGATAATGCAAGAATGTTTAGAGGTGACATGATTGGGTTATAAGACCCTTGACCTAATCAGTGGATTAATCCACTAATGTGGATTAAATTGGTAGGAATTGTAGGCAGGTAAGGTGTGGCTGGAGGAGGGGTATCACTGAGGGCATGGTTTTGGGGTTTATATTTTGTCCCTGATAGGTGGAGTGCTCTCTCTCTCTCTCTCTCTCCTTCCTGGTGGCCATGTCCAGACCTGCTTTTCTCTGCCATGCCTTTCCACCATGATGTTTTGTCTCACCTTGGGCCCAGGACAGTGGAGTTAGTTGGCTGTCTTTGGACTGAGACCTCTGAAACCACGAGCCCCAAATGAACTTTTCCTCCTGTATGTTGTTCTTATCAGGTCTCTTTGGTGACAGTGGTGAAAAGCTGACTAATGCAGTTCAAAAGGGTCAATTGGGGACTTTAGACTCGGGTCAATTTTCTCACCCTGGTCTTTGCTAATGACCTGGGGGCAGCTACCTAGCTCTATCTGAACCAGAGTTGAATCTGAATCTGGCAGAGTTGGGCTGCCAAGAGAATGGACATCCTGTACCTGTTGGGGAGGTTGTTCTGGTGCCCTGGCATGGCAATAGTTAGGGAAGGTAACAAGGAGCTGGCAATGCCCCAGCCTCAAGACCAGCCTCAGTACCCGCTTTCCAGTAGGCATTGGAGCCAACATCTGAATAGTAAATGGCGCACAGAGCTCTTGGCTGTCAGAAATGTTTAAAGCATGGAACTCCTGTCTTGGCATCATAGTTGAATGAAACTAATAAAAGGCAGACTTCTTACAGTGGCCTCTAAGATCTTATGTGATAAGGCCACTGCAGACCTCTGTGACCATGTCTCCTGTTCCTCCCTTGCTTAGCACACTGTTTCTCAGCCCCTGTTTCTCAGCCCTGCCAACCCTCTTTCCTGCCTCAGGGCCTTTGCACTTCCTTGAGTGCTCAGGTTCCGGGTCTTGGCTTCCCCTCATCATTCAAACCTCAGCTCAATATATCCCAGGGGAGAGAATTCTCTTTCTAAAATCACTGACCCCATCCTGTTTACTTTCTCCATAGAAAAAAAGTAAATTCACTTGTTAAATTCCTATGGCTCGTCTCTCCCCCTGACCTCGGGAAGATGAGTGCTATGGGCGTGGGCACCTGTTCTCCAGTTCACTTACCACCGTAGCCCTGATGCCAAGTACGGAGCCCTGCACTTCACAGTGCTGCATGCACATTTGTGGAATGGTCGAATGAATGAATGCACCCACAAGCCAATTAGGTATTCCTGGTTTGGGATCTAAAGGCAACTACGCGGGTGTGCATCTCATTCATGAGGCAGGCTTTGAAGAGAATCAGCGGCACAGGTTGTAAACTGGTAGGCTGTGGGCTAGGGGGAGCCCATGGATTTGTTGAAGTGGCTTAATTGGCCTCCTATGGTGTTCTAAAGGCGAACTCACCAGGCACCTGTTACGCTTGTCTCCCGGCTGTTTGGCATCCGTCATTGTACACGATCCTCATCTCACACTCAGAACAAACCTTCTGTGGCTTCTGCTGCTGCTCTCATGGGTCAGAGTCCCTTCCCAAGAACCTGGCTGGAGAAGCAATGTTCCCACCTAGGACTCAGCCTCAGGCATGGCTACCACACTCCTGGGCTCAGGGGCAGGCAAGATATGGCTGATGATTTTCACCTTCTCCAAGAACTCGAATGCTGGGATGAACAGGGATGGGGTGGAGAGCAAAGGTTTTAATGCGAGAGGGGGATGCAGATGCGGAAGGCAGCCCGTGAGAGCAGGCACGATCAGTCCCCTCCACCAGCACATTCCCAATGCCATGGATGCTAAGGATGATCACCCCTCCAACTGGAGTCCTTAACTTGGTCACATCTGCAGAGGCCACATGGAAAGGTTTCAGGGTTTAAGATCTGGGATCTTAGGGGACTGTTATTCAGCCTGCTACATATAGTCATCCCTGTTGTTCTGAGTGGCATCAAGGCACTAGAAATAGCAGGGGACCTTCCATAAGACCTTCTTGGATTTCAAGTAGCCCAGCTGGTGTCCCCAAACTAACAACTCATAGTAGGTGGTTGAGAATGATACTTCCCTGGACCTTGCCCTCTGAGACATCATGTGCATAGATATTAGAGCTAGTTTGTACCCTTGGGGCTCTGAGGGTTCTTATTCTCATGGATGTGCTCAGAGCAACTGCTATCCTCCGCGGTCACTCCACACACAGCTTCTTCTTCTTTTTTTTTTGGTACCGGGGATTGAACTCAGGGGCATTCGACCACTGAGCCACATCCCCAGCCCTATTTTGTGTTTTATGTAGAGACAGGCTCTCACTGAGTTGCTTAGCACCTCGCCATTGCTGAGGCTGGCTTTGAACTTGCGATTCTCCTGTCTCAGCCTCCCTAAGTGCTGGGATTACAGGCTTGAGCCACCGCGCCTGGCTCACACACAGCTTCTGACACCCTCTTCCTCCAAGAAGCCCTTGAAACCTCTGCCCACCCCCACCCCCACGCCCCCAGCTAGGATCTGTCTCATGGATGCCTTAAGGTCTTCTGCTCCCTCCACAGCACCCCAGACTCAGCAAGCCACCTCTGCTCGTGAGGCTCCCACACAGGGAGTGCCTAGAAGTCCCAGAAACGAGACAGCCATTCAAACACTTGACACAACCCACGGTTCTCCGGGACCCAAGACTCCATGGGAATGCCTGCTGCCCTTTTCTTCACCCTAGCAATGTCAGGCATTAACTAGCATCTCTCAATTCCAAGTTCCAGGAGAGACTGTTTGTCTGGTGTAGCTAGAGCTGAGTGTCCATAGCCCAAGTCAGGAGGTGTGAGCTATTCAGTACAGGGGGCTGCTGCTGCTTGGGGGAAGGGCCAGGGAGGCTGAGCAGGCAGCCCAGAACAGATTCTGCCCTTGCTCTGCTTTTAGGAGCACGGCCCTCCAGACACTGTAATTAACAAACAAATCCAAACGCCCAAGGACTGCTGCTCTCAAAAGACTGAACAGATTTCTGGTAGGGAAATCAAAGAGCAAGGAAGGAAGAAAGGAAGAGAGACAAGGAAGGAAGGGAGAGAGGGCAGGAAGAAGAGAGGGAAGGAAGGGAAAGAAGAAGAAAGAAGAACTCAAATGTACAAAATTAGACAAAACAGCAGATTTTTTAAAAAATTATTTTTATAAAGCCAGGCACAGTAGTTCATGCCCATATAATCCCACTACTTGGGAAACTGAGGCAAGAGGATCCTAAGCTCAGCCTGGGCAACTTAGTGAGAACTTGTTTCATGTGTGTGTGTGTATATATATATATATGTGTGTGTGTGTATATATATATATATATATATATATATACACACACACACACATACACACACACATATACATCCATACAAAAATAGGTTAAATCTCATTTAAGAAGATGGTTTATAGAAAAAATTTTTTTTTCCACCCAAAAAGGTAGAAAACTAATAATATCCCAACAAGCATAGAAGTGTTTTAAAATAGTATTTTTTTTAAAGCTGCTAGACCGAAAAGATTTTATGTATAAGTTAATCAAATCTTCAAGGCTATTTAGGCTTTTCCAGAAATGAAAAATAAAAACATATACTTCCTTATTTCTTTTACTAGCAAGAAACTGGATTACCTTGAAAACAAACTCTGAATACAGATGCAAAAAAAAAAAAAAAAAATCTGAGTAACATAAGAGCAAATAGTATCCAGCTAAATAAGTAAAGAGAAACCGGCATCTGGGGAATATAGGGGGAATATATTGTAGCCCAGTAGGGTTTCTTCCAGGAACGACAGGATGTGTTGCCATTTGGGTGCCCGATAATATAATTAAAACAATGCAGAAGGAAAACACACAATCAGTTGGATGGCTTGTTTCTAAAAATGAAATACTAAATTAGGACTACAGGATACTCTTTCATGTGATAAATAATATTTATGTAACTATGCCCTTTATTTTGCTTCCAGCAAACTTTAAAGCCTAGAAAAATGTGACTCCTATTACTTAGTGTTGTTCTGGAAGGTGCAGGCGATATGAGGGGGCAAAAAAAGAGAGAAAATGGACACAAATCCTAGAAAGAGGTCAGAGTTTTTCATGACTAGCAGACAATATATTGCCAAAGAAAGTGAACTGGAAACCTATTAGAACTAATCAAGAGAGTTGGGCATGGTGGCACATGTCTGTAATCCTAGCGGCTCAGGAGGCTGAGGCAGGAGGATCACGAGTTCAAATCCAGCCTCAGCAACAGCGAGGTGCTGAGCAACTCAGTGAGACCCTGTATCTAAATAAAACACAAAACAGGGCTGGGGATGTGGCTCAGTGGCCAAGTGCCCCTGAGTTTAATTGCCCGTACAAAAAAGAACTATCGAGAGCATCTGGCAGAGAGGAAGTGCACACACACATGCACACACAAACACACACACACACACACACACACACAACTAACCAGTCACACAGTACTGTGTGTATAGGGGAGCTGGTGAAACGTACTGTACAACAGAAATTAAGATGCTAAATATTTGAATAAATGTACAGACAGAATCTGTACCAAAAAAAAAAATCAACCAACTACAGAACACTGCCAGATAATTTAAACAAAAGACCTAGATAAGCAGAGGATCTGGCATGTACTTGGATGTCATTTCTCTTCAAATTAATGTACTCTTTTGATTCAGTTGAATAGGAAGCCCAGTTAAAAGAAAACTTACGAAGTTCATCAGTAGGTTGGTGCGAACAGTGGAGAACATTTTCAACATAGATTATTATAGTAAAGCATAAGTGTGTAATAATTAGAAGGATAGTGCTGCTATAAGAAAAAAAACAGTGAAATAGGAGAGAAAAATCCATAAAAATATTTAGAACTTAATATGCAATATGGTGACATTTGAATCAGTGGGAAAGACTTCTTTAACCAATAGTGTTGGGACAACTGGCTAGCCATTTGGAAAAGAATACTTTTCCTCACATATTCCAAAATAAGTCTCAAAATGATCGCAGATTCACATGTTAAAAATAAAACCACTTTATACTTATGGAATGGTGAGGATTGCCTCAGTATGACACCCAAGATAGAAAACATCAAGGAAAAGATGAAGAAATTGGACTAGATAAAAAATGTAAAACTATACAAGATATAAAAACATAAAACATTTTTACATGTAAAAACCATAATGGCAAAGCAAAAAGTAAAATGGATAATGGGATATTGAACACATAAAGTCGAGGCTTTATGTCTGAAGATTTACTACATATAAATAAGAATGTGACAAACTTCAGTATGCAAGTTGGGCACTGCACATCAGCAAGACATGTGGGGAGGCATAGGTTCAAGTGGAAGATCAACAAGTGAAAGAAGAAATGCTCAGCTCGGTCATCAAGGGAAAATGAAGTAAAAAATGATAAGCATTTTTTTTCACCTATGAATTTGGGAAATATTAAAAAGATCCTCTGGTGTTGTGATGAGTGTCAGTTGATACAACAACCTTCTGGAAAGAAATTTAGTTTTTTTTCAAAACCTATAATTCAGTTACACTCAGAATCTGCTTTCAGAAAATAATTTAAGGAATTAAATAGCATATGCATGTTTAACTTCAAGACTATTTAATATAGTTTTGTTTGAATATGAAAAATACAAACAAATGCTGATCATAAGAGATGGGTTTGGAATACTCTACAACTATTTAAAAAGATGAGGTACATGGGTGTAAACTATTAACATGGGATATTATCCATGGTATATGATCAAGTGTAAAAATTTTACAAAATGATACATTTACTTAGTGCGATTTTGTTTATTCAGAAGTATCATATGCACAAAATCAGACACAAATAGAAACATAAATGTCTGGAAGGATATACAGTAAACTGTTCACAATGTTTATCTCTGCATGGTAGAATTATGTATGATCGTTGGGTTTTTCCCCCTCCCTTTTTACTTTTGTGATGTGTTATTTCCATGTAAATCAGCTAGAGATTGCAAAGTCAGGAAATATTTAAAAGTCAGTGGTAGTTAAGTTTGAGATCCATTTCTGTGCCTGGGTCCTACCTGGGACTATTGTTCATCTCAAGGGGAATTCTTCCACATCTGTGCTCCATCTTACAATTCCAGGCATTGATTTGTTTCTTTCTGGAATTAACTTTGCTTCCACAGCATTCTGAGGGTTCCCTCAGCTGGGCATGCCTGTTTAACTCCTGTTCCTTTGCGTTGCTTGCCATATTCATTCAGTGGTTTATCAAGTGCTTTTCCTAATTAAATAATACTCATAATTTCATTTTTAAAATACATGGACCCACTAGTGTCAGTAATTAGACGTTAACAAGTACAAAGATGGTCCATTAATGAAACAGCACTTTCAGGAGGCTCTACTAGTGAGTCTACGGGGGAAATCACTTATAAATGCTGTCCCTCGTGGATTTCTGATGGACCTGTTTGTGAACATCTGAACAGCAGTAGAACCTACAACGAAATTACATTTTCCTAACAAGTATTAAACAGCAAGAACTCCAAATGCGATTTATGTTGTTTCAAGAACAGCCCAGAAGCCCAGTGAAGCTGGAGAAGGAGGTCTCTGTAAAACAAGCCCTCAGAGACAGAGCCAGGACTTTGGCCTGAGAGAGGCCTCCTCCGCCTGGCCTGCTGGGCAGGTCGTTGAGCAGGTCCTCCTGAATCACATTTGGGAGGCAGAGTGGCATCGTAGTTAAAGGCACAGATTTAGCATCAGACAGCAGTGAGTTCAAATCCAGCTTTGCTACTTCCTAGTTTGGTAATCTTGAGCAGGGTTTTGTGAATGGCTTACCTTGCTCAGGACTGGGTGTTCTAATTCAGTATTACAGAGCAAACTTCAGGTAAAACTCCAAGATCTTTGACCTCCTAATTTAGATCTAGGGAGCAAAAGGAGCCCTTTGACGTAACTTGTGGTCTAGCTCAGGTGGAAGGCACAGCCTCAGAACCTCCATCTTATTTGAGTCACTCACTCTTTGCGAAAATTGGCTAAAAAATAGTTCGTGTACATTGAGCATTACTATGAAGTGTTCTATAATCATAATCCTAAGTCCTCCCATTGAACTTATAAGGTAGGTACAGTTAGGAATATCTCTGAACTTGCAGGTGACGAAACAGGACTATCGGGAGGTAAAAAAGCTCTCCTGGGGTTATGGAGAATAAGTGGCCAATGTAGAATGAATCGGGCCATTCAACTGCAGAATGTGGCTTTTGACCCCTGGGCTATCCTGCCCTGTGCTAACCCACTCAGGTGTACGTTGCACACAAGACAGCATTTTGAAGATCCACGACGCCCTGCCCAGGCCCACCCAGGAATGCCCAATAGCCTGTAGGGGTAGTCGTAATCGAATGTTCAGGAATCTGGATGTAACCAGAATCTGATTGTCACCTGCTCTGGATCAAGCCACCATCGTCTCTTTCATGGATGACTGTCGACAGCTTCCTAAGCTCCCCCATCTCTCTTTCATCTGTCCCCAACAGCAACCCACAAGCTCTGCTAAAACAGGCTACACAGAGGAAGTTGGATCGCTCTGCTTCTCTTCACATTTGGAGTAGTCATGGAGCTCCTTCAAGGTCTTCCACCTCCTGATTCTTTCCCACTATCTCTCTGACCTCCTCTCCTGCTGCTCTCAGAGATGCTGACTTCCTTGGTGTTCCTGGAAAACACAAAGCACAAACCACCTTGGGAACTGTGCACCTGTTTTCGCCACCTGGACCACTAGCTCCTTAGAGAGCCTCATGCTGAGCTTCCTCTGTCTTTACTCAAACATCCCCTTCGGAGGGATGTCTTCTCCAGCCACCCTTTGCAAACTTTCAACCTCCTTGACCCTTCAACCTCCCTACCCCTGCTCAGGACTTGCAGCCATCTAATATGCTTTAACTGTTACATATTTTGTGTATTCATCTTGTTTATTGTCCATCTCTCCACAACAACACAATCTCCATGAGGGCAGAGATTTTTGTCTCTTTTGATCAGTCCATCTCTGGGCTTTGGAACAGGACCCGCACATAATAGATGCTCAATAAATATTTGATGAATGAACAAACCTGGTCCATTATCCTTTTATCTACAGGGGTCTTCGACTAGGGAAGCAATATCTCAGAGAAGCCAGCAAGACTCCTACACAGATAGCAGCTGTTAGAAGCCACACCTCCTTGGCTAGAAATGTGTGTGACTCAGACTCCAATCTTGACAGGGACATGGATGCATTTCCAGAGCCAGGGTAGGTCTACCTGGAAGGTGTGAACAGTCCTGGAATTGCCCTATGGGGAAGTGACCAAGCATACAAACATTTCTTTGGGTGCCAATGTAATGATTACAGATGGAGCCTGTTCTTCTCCAAGCAAACTGTTTCTCGTTGATGGAAATGAGATCTGTATACCCAAAGAGCCAGTAGCACAGCAGACACTCAGAGATGAAAATTTCAGAACTTGGCTTGTAAATCTGCTCTCTACACAGAAGTAGGACATTCTTGTGATTTGTCAGCTGAGCATTAGGATGTCAAAAGGCAGCCCTCGAGATAAACCCAAGTAAAAGACTATTTAATCTACCCTTCACTTCTCATATTGACCCTAAAGATGATTATTCCAGACTTATTTTCCAGGAGATAAGTTCCCCCTTAAACACGTTCTGATTTTTATTGTCATTTACCCTGAGTTTTATCTCCTATACCAAATATAGCAAATGCTGCTCTTGGGTACTAGTTGGTCCAGAGAAGTTTTGTTTGGCTTGTATAGTATTTTGAGAAAAAAAGATTATTGAGTGCCAACTCAAAAATCAAAACATACTCAAAAAATTACATTTCTGGGTTCTCTTGAAAAATGGGGATTCCAGCAACATTAGATCCATATGCCTGCTTATTGATAGCCGTCTGGAAAGTATTTTCCCCATTAGATGGGGCATATACCCTAAGAGTCTCTGCCAGCCCCACTTGACTCCACCCTCTGTCACCAGTCTGACCAGGTAAATTCTTGAACCAGCAACCCTGGCTTGTACTCCTGGGTAGTGGGCTGCCCTGTTGAGGATGAGGAGAGAACACTCCTGGGGCCCAGAACACAGGTTTCTCCCAGACTTCATCCCAAAGAACCCAAAACTTGCTTCCCTGCCTATAGTCTCAAGTTAGTTAGAAGAAACATTTTATATAAAGATTTTTCAGCCTCCAATACTGAGCCTTCTGGCTGGAACTGTAGGCTCTCCAGACAGAAACCCTAGTGTCAAATCCTGCCTCAATCACTCACCACATGCATGACCCTAGGCAAATCAGTTGACCTTTCCATGTCTCAGTTTCCTCATCTGTAAAGCAATGATAACAATAGTTTCTACCTTGTTGGATGAGAGTGAACGATTGATTTACTCATGTATAGCATTCAGAAAAGGAGCTGGCATAGAAGCAGAGGGGAAAAAGGTATTTGTCGGCATAGGGAGCCCGGGGTGTCAAGAAAGCAGTTGAACTTGGAGCTAACGGAGTGGAATCCAGACTTTGCTCTCCCACTCCTAGGGAAAACATCACCACTCTAAGCCTCAGAGAACCTATTTCATAGGTTACTAAATGGGAATGCTGGAGGCAAACAAAGCCAAGAATTTATAAAACATCCAGTTCAAAGCTTGGAAAACAGCAGGCATTTAAACCCTCCATCTTACCTCACTTTAGTGGCGAGTTTCCTGAATGCTTTTCTCTTGACATTTACTTATATCCAACCCAAACTGTTGGGTGACAGGTAAGCTAGACTGGAAGAGAGAGCAATGGGGGATGGCTTTTTATCCCTGGAACAGGTAGTTTTGAAGACATAGTTACTCACTTTGCTGTATAAACGTTACTAATAATGACCATTCTGGAATGTTGTGAAGAGATAGTCCAGTCTAGCTGCTGTAAGTCTAGTCTCCAGCAACACACTATGTGTTTCAGTTTCCTCTTGTATAACAAACCACCCCCACACTTAGTAGTTTAAACCAATAGCCATTTATTGAGCCCAACTCGATAGTTTTTAACTTGGCCAAGTTCACCTGGTCTGGGCTAACCTGGGCTGCTCTGGCTGAGTTTGTTCCTGCATCTGGAGCCAACTGGTTGATCCACTAGGGTGGCTGATGTATGGTGGTCTGGTCCAGAATGCCTGAGGCAATGGGAACTCCATCTTCACATGGCTGCCCATCCTCTGGGGGTGCTCATTGGCAGCCACAGGGCCCCAGGAGCAGCAGGAGGGCAAGACTTGATGCACAAGAGCTTTCTAATGTCTGCATGTGTCACATTTGTTATTGTCCCATGGCCAAACCAAGCCGCATGGCCAAGTTTTGAGTCAGTGTGGGAGGGCACCCCAAAGGGGCTCAGTCCAGGAAGGGGAGTCACAGTAGCCATTTTTGCAAATAACGGACCTCATCGTGACCATCTAATGAGTAGAAAACTCAAAAGGCAAATTTTCCTCCTCCTATATCCCATCTGCAAATTCTTGAACTGGCGGGGAATTTGTTCCAATGAGGTCCGTACCCAGCTCTTCTCAAGCCTGGTTCATTGTGATCCCCATTCAGGTCTCCCAGCCCATACTTCCCTATGTGGCCTGGCTTGACCAGAGAGTAGCTTAGACAGTGGGCCCATATGTCTGTGAGTCTGAGTCTCTGGAATGCCAAAATCTGCCAGTGCCATATGCTGTCTGGGCAACGGCATTATTTACAGTGAGCATCATTGCTGAGAACTAGCAGAGCATCTGCTGGGGCTGGAACCTGTCACAATCAAGACAAGTGCTGGGACCTGGTGTACCTCCAGGCCCCAGGAAGCTGAACCACCTGAACCAAAGACAAATCTCCTGGTTCTGCTCAGATTTCTGGATCCTGTGTCCCTAGGCCACTAGCTCCAATGATGGTAGTGTTCTGAGCTGCCAAGATCCTCAGATGAAACTCATCAGGGTTCAAACCCTAAGAATTGGCCAGAGTCTGGACAATGTGGGACATGGCTGATCCTTCTACCCTGTGGAAGGCAATGTGGACTGAGTCAATGTAGTGGGCAAGACTCCTACCTGAGGCATACAGTGTGTGCAGTCTGAGGCCAATATCAAATCAAGTTCAGAAAAGAGTATTAGGGGCCAAGGCCACAGAAGCATGGGACAATCCTAACAGCAGCCATGCTGAGCACCAAATCCTGCAATTGCTACTATTATTGTTTTTTTGCAAAAGGAAATTGAGAGATGGAAGTCACTTATGTACTGGCTCAGACAAAGGTTAAGTCAAGGAAGATGATCAAGCCCTAGTTTCTCTGTTGGACTGTAGGGCCCGTGGCACCAGGGTACCAAAGACAGGGAAAGTAAGGTCGCCTTGAGAGGTTGGACAGCCTAGGTTCTGGCTCCAAGTTCAACATCAGTGCTATGTCATTGCCAACCCAATATCTCTATCTAGACAGCCTCAAATTCAGGCTTTGTTATCTGAGCAAAGAACTGGTTTGAATGATTATTTCCTTGGATTCCTATGGAACCACCATGTGTTTTGGTCTTTCACATACCTCGTGCCCTGCAGGCAGGCCTGCCGGTGTCGTGAGCTCTCCTATCTTTGGAATTGTTTCTGAGCTCCCCAGGGGAAGGACATTGAGCTCCTCTGTGGACTGTGTTCTTGCCCGATGTCCCGCAACATGCCCTTGGAATGGCAAAGGCAGATGATGAGTAGGGGTGGGGATCTAAGCACTCTCTGCTGGGTTGGCAGCCCAGTTGGGAATCTACCCCAGGGATCTGACCTTGAATACACATGGCCCAAGTGAGCTGGCCCCATTTTACATGAGATGAGCTGTGTCCAAGGTGTGGTGAGGGAAGGAGAGGAACTCAGAGCTAATGAGCTGAGTTCATGGCAGCATTAATACAGCTGCACAACCAGCAGGCATGGCCATCCATCACTCTGTCAGCCCCTTTGGGGTTGCCGGAATGTAAATTAATCTGGAGGTAGCAACTCCACTGCCAAATTTTTCCTCCAAATATGTTTGTGTCTAAAATCTTGCCCTGGGCTCCCAGAGAGGATACGACCGTCATTTCCACCTTCTGCCATCAAAATATGGGGATTTTCCATGACCATGAGCCCCAGACAAGGCTCAGGGGCCATTGGCCTGGGAAGGAGAACTTGATTGCCAACTGGGGACCGGGTGAATCACAGTGCAAAAGAACAAGAAGCCGCTGCTGATCCACAAAGCTGCACGGTGCAGAGAATCCAGCCACTGGGACTGTTTAAAGACTTTATAGTAGGTATTAGAGAGTGATCAAGTGATGTGAGGAAAGGCTCACATTTGCTAACCTCCTATCTTAATTTTTCTTTTTTCCAGTAAAGATGTGGGAATAAAAAGACTCGATGTCACAAAGTATAGACAACAGCTATGGATTTTGCCTGCCCAGCACCCATTCTCCTCTTTGGCAGTTACCAGAACTTGACTTTCCATTGGAGAGTCTCTTTGGAGCCATGTGGTCCTGGTTGAGAACCACACACTTCCCACTGATGTGGAACTGGGATGGTCAATCAGGGAACACTTTGCCCCTTGGCCATTATGACTTGTTCAGCAATAGCTTGTGATTCAAAGTGGATCAATCCAAAAATTCCCTAAGATTTAAAATACAGACTCTGGTAGAAATAAGTCCCTTCCTCTGAGAGCTCAAGTTGTATTATGTAATCCAAGTGTCATGGACATCTTTGCCAAATACATGGAGGAAGTGATCTACAAAGTAAAACCAACATATAGAAGACAGCAGAACCAAGTGATAAGGACAGAGAGCTTCAAGGACACTATTTGACCTCCTGGATCCAATTGCTCCTGAAACTAAATAAATCACGGAAGTTCCAAAACATATGTGGTAACAAATGTCCTTGTTGTTTGAGCTGAGTTTCGTCGCTTGCAAGCAAATGGCAGACTTCAGCTCAAACCCTAGCTCTTCTGGATACTAGGTGTATGTTCTTGGGAAATAACTTACTTTATCTGAAGTCACTTTTCTTATCTGAAAAATATAAGTAATTGTATGTGTCTTGTAGGGCTGTCGGGAGGGTTAACAACACCTGTGAATGCACCTGTTCATTTCTTGACATTAACACGTACTCAGCAAAAACCTCCTTCCCTTCCTTCCCTGATGAAGAAGAAGTCCTGAGAGAACCCTCTACCCCATGCAGAGTGCATACACGGGGTGCAGATATTGGCTATGTCAGGAGAAGCTATGCTAGAACCCACATGAAAACAGCCAGCTCCCAGGCTGCTCTCAGACCTCGCCTCTCACACTTCTGTTCCTTTTGTTCTGTTTCCACACTGCCCTCAGTCACTGGCCCCTCCATTATTTAAAAAGGGCAACCAAATACATCCCACCATGTTGGAATGATAAGAGTCAAAGTAAGTCAACAGGAATAGGAGCAAAGGAACACAAAGACAGGAGACTTCGATGACGGAATCCTAACTTCTCAGCAAAATGGGACCCAGAAATTTCCAGTGGCCTTGAGAAGCTAGAGAAGGTTCTTCATGGCATCTAATAAATTTATGCCCATGATTCTTTTTTTCTTTTTTTTTCTGGTACTGGAGATTGAACTCAGGGGCACTCGACCACTGAGCCACATCGCCATCCCTATTTTGTGTTTTATGTAGAGACAGGGTCTCACTGAGTTGCTTAGCGCCTCGCCATTGCTGAGGCTGGCTTTGAACTTGGAATTCTCCTGTCTCAGCCTCCCTAAGTGCTGGGATTACAGACTTGCACCACCGTGCCCGGCTGCCAATGGTTCTTAATGTGATTTTTTTTTGCAGGATCTGTGAGGGCAAGAACTATGGGTCCTTCACTTTCTTTCTTCTCCCAGAATGTTCTCAAGTGCCTGACATTCCATAGGTCCTTAATGAGCATCAGTTAAAGAAATGAAAAGAATGCCAGTTCTCTAGGCACAAAGGCCACAAATGCAGCCAGTTGACTGTAGCATCAGGAGACACAATTTATTTGCTGATTATAATGTTGTTTTGTTGTTGTTGTTGTTTTGTTGTTGTTGATGTTGTTTAAAAAACATTTGCCAATATTTTACAACTGAGAAATTTCACATAAAAATCTTTATTTCTGACTTTGCCTTTAAAAAAAAAATAACATGTGAGATTTCCAAGGAGAGTCTTAGAGATCAGCGACAGAGGTAAACTTAACTGCACTGAGATTCGCAGACCACAGTAATAGTCCTGATATCCACCTGCTCCGTTTGGGGAAAATCCATGTCACTTTATAGTGCTTGCAGAATATCCTAAGCTGCCAACAGATGCCACTTCCAGAGCACATTGACCATGCCTCTGAGAGTCACAGGATGAAAGCAAATGATAGCAAAGAATCTCACGGAGGGACCCCCAGCCCAGCTGCATCAAGCAACTGCTGCCCAGAATATCAGCCCAGCAACTCAATTTGAGGATTTGACACTCTTTAAGAGAGTCAGACAAATTAGAGACCAAAAGGTGAGAAAACTAATGAGTTCAATTTGCAGGACTTAAAGGAATAAGGGATATTTTGCCAGGACTCAAACATGGTCTAAGGGATATTTGAAAAGCTATTACATGAAAAAGAAATTGGGCCTGTACTCTCTATGATAGAGGGGAGTTCAGAGAGTAACAACACTATCACAAAAATGGAAGTGAGTTATCTTGGGAAGCCACAAGAGCGTCTGGAATAACCAAGTGAAGTTTTGGGGTGTTTTTCTTTTCTTTTTTTTAGCTTTTTTTCCTAACTTGAGAATATAGTATTAGATGTTGGTTAAACTGTATATATATTTTCCTTCTGTTGAGATTAGCTATTAATTACACCTCTTAACATTTAAAGTTTAAATTTTTAAAAAGTAGGTGCAGGTAGAAGTTAAAATGTAATTTCTAGTCATATTTCTGGGCAAGATAGATTAAAGAATGCATCTTTGACCAAAGACCCAAATGCTACCTGTAAACCTACCTTTGGGACCTGTCTTTGGGACAAGTTAGGGCACCTGCCCAGCCAGCCACACAGGGGATCTGGGCTCTCTTCTAGGTCCAGTAGAGGAACATCAGACCTACTTCTAGAAACCCGAATGGGTAGATCCTGCTCCAGGTGGGATAAGGGCTTCATCATTTCTCTGTGTTAAGCCAGCCAGGAAGACAGAAGAAAAGGGAAAACATAGGGTTAAGAAAGAGGCTGAGACATGGCTTGACCCAAATTCTAACATATAAATGTTAATTATGGCATCTAACACTCACAGAGTACTTATTCTATGTCAGGGACTATTCTAGGGGCTTTTATCTCATTTATCTTGTTTATTTCATATTATCTCATTTAACAGCCCTATGAAGTGTTGCTATTATTATCCCCATTTTACCAATAAGAAACCTGAGAAACTAAGTTAAGCAATTTGCCTAAGAACACACTAGTAAGAGGCTGGGCTAATCTTCAAACCCAGATTCATCTGACTTTGAATTGGAGCCCCTGACAAGACAGAAGGAAAATCAGAAGCTTTACTCATAATAGTGTCCTGATAGGATATGAAGTGTTGGCAGGAGTCTTCTTGGGCTGCTGCCACAAGGTGTCATAGTAGAAGGAGCTTCACATCCTTTATCTTCTCCTTGGGCCTGGGGATCTATGGAGAGCATCACTTTCTAAGCTGGGCACTTTGGGAGGCTGAGATAGGAGGATTGCGAGTTCAAAGCCAGCCTCAGCAACAGCAAGGTGCTAAGCAACGCAGTGAGACCCTGTCTCTACATAAAACACAAAATAGGCCTGGGGATGTGGCTCAGTGGTCAAGTGCCCCTGAGTTCAATCCCCAGTACCAAATAAAATAAAAATAAAATAAAATTTTAAAAAATAGAGGATCACATTCCAGCAGGTTCTATGGAAGCCCATGGTCACCTGAGTTCATTCAAACCTCTGTTTTACTACCTTTGAGTTGGATGACCTTGGGTAACTTCCCTAACTTCAGTTTTCTCACCTTCATAATGGAGATGAAATGGATCTACTGTCACTTTTATACCCTGTGACAACCTGCCTGTTAGGTGGACACTGGTCCTCTCTTGATCATCCCTCTTAAGGGCCGGAGATTGGTCTTCAGTTCGAACTGAAGATTCTCCAGCACATTATATTTCTCACTCCCAGATGGCACATCGTCACCTCCTCAGCTCTATGGTTTTGCTTCTTTAGCTTAAAGCTTTGTGGGAGGAGGCTGTGAAGCAAGGGGCCTTCCCCACCTTTGTCTCCTTGAGCTCCCAGTTAGTATAAGACAATGCCCAGCTTCTAAAGCAGCCCTCAGTCCTTGGAGGTGAAATTGAAATCAGTGAAAACGCTGGGAAGACCGGAATGCTTGACCTTGGGGCTCTTGCCCTCAAATCTCATCCCCTACTTGAGTGGCCTCGCTGTTTGTCCCTGGAGATTCCATTTTGCCCTAGATTTTTCCAGATAGGCCCCTCTATGGGGAGAAGGTGGGAACCCTTCCCCAAAAGAACACCTTCACAGTGGATCCTGGATACAGCACTGTGTGGAAGTTCTGGTCAACCCCTTATGGTCACTGGTTGCCCAAAGTCTGGGAGTCAGAGATTTCAGGAGGCCCTCTGGCCCAACTCTGTTCTCTCAGCTATTCTCTGAGGATCTAGCCATTAGAAATCAGTCTTTCTTTCCCAGTTCCTTACATCCCAAGCCTGCAAGTTAAATGTATATCACTTACACACGCATTACCTTCTAAGCAAAGTAGCCCTGAGGGTTCATTTACTTTTTCCTCAAAATCCTCTCCAGGCAGCCTGGGATTCTACTTTATAGCTCAAGTTAGCTGCACAAAGCAACCCGTTTATGAATATGAAATGCCAATTTTCCTTGAAAAACATAGCAAAGTAACAGATGCTTTAGTGCAATACACAAATTGATGTATATAGCTTTATGTTTCTCTCTCTGATGCTAATAGGCAGAAAACCTTTCTTGGGAAGTAGAAGTTAGACCAAGGTGTGTTCACATCACTCTGAGAGACCCGGGGCCTGGATGGTCCACTTTTGAAGATCGGCATCGTCCCAAGCCCCCATGAAAGACATTCCTTGTATGAAGCCCAGGATTGCTACCAACTTCATGCAGAATAGACAGAAGCAGCTCTTCCCAGTAAGCCCAACTGCAGGGGGGCAGCCTGATGGAGGCTTGGCTTAGCCTCCAGTTCTCCCTTGGCTGGTCACCCTTGGGCAAGAAACAATTTGCGTAACTTTTAAGTACAGAGTCTGATGCCCTCTGGAGGTATAAAGGTACTAACCAGAAAGTGACCTCTGTTGCATAGAGATGGAAGACAAACTCAAGGACCCAAGAAGGAAGACGTTGGATCCACTCTTCATTTCTGGTTTATACTTCACAGTTTAGAAGTGTGTCTGCAGCATTGATTTTCACTTTTGAATGAGTCCCGGTTCATGCAACTCCCTAGCACATCCGAGCAACATTTTTTGTGTGCACTTGGTAACCTCCACTTCCGTTCCCCAGTGACTATAGCAAACCTTTCATTCCACCTTAAGTCTCTGGTGCCGTCCCTGCCAGCCCTTCAGCTGATGACCTTGCTCCTGCAGATCCTTCCATCTCCACTGTTGTGGTCCATTCCCGCTGTGAGAGAATGCCACAAACTGGCTGCTTATAAACATTTATTGCTCTCAGTTCTAGAGGCCAAGTCCAAGGTCTAGGCACTAGCAGCGGTAGTATCTGATGAGGGCTTGGTTCCTGGTTCACAGATGGCCATCTTTTCACTGGGTCCTCTCATGGTAGAAAAGACGAGGAAGCTCCTTGAGGTCTCTTTTATAAAGGCACTAATCCCACTCACAAAGGCAAAGCCCTCCAAAGACCCACCTTCAAATCCTATCACCTTGAGGATCGGGTTTCAACATTTGCAATACAAACATTAGTATCTAGCACCACCCCCATCTCTTTACACAGTTATATGCATTTATTGCAGACACTGTTCGTGCTCTGCTCAGGTCTGCATGGGTCTTCACCCTTTCACAACAAAGACTACAACTTAACAGTAGCATTCTTGTCTGTCAAGGGCAAATCAACACTCTGGAAACTTCATATCCCTGGAAACAGCCCTTGACCAATAACAAAGACTTGGTGGATAGATGCTCCAGCATCCTTGTTTGGGACAACTCTAAGCTGTATTCCACATTGTCTCCAAGGTGTCCCCTGTGGGATGGGCCTCTGCTTTGCCCACAGTGGTAACTGGCTTGATAACATAGCTGTTCCCTCTCTCTGCTGTTTCCTAAGATCACCTGCCAAATAAAATCCTTGTCTCAGTGTCTCCTTCTGGGGGAGGGGACACACCTAGGCACTACCTAAACCCATTGCTGGACTTAGCCTCAAGGCTGATTAACTGATCTGGACTCTGACACTCACTTCTGGCTGAGGCTTCCTATGATCTATACATATGGGGATAATTTTCAAGGATGTTTTTGACTTGCCTACAGCATTAGGCACTACTGACCATTTGCTCCTTCTGGAAACTGTCCTATTTCCTGGTTTCTCCCCCATCATAGTGCTCGTTAGGATATGGATTAGACCAAGTTGATGCTGACTTAAGACTCTTGTCGCCTCCTCACCTGCTCACATTGCATCATGAACACATTCCCACCTTTGGCCCTTCTCATTGTTTTGTAGCCATTTGTTTCATGGGCTTTGATTATGAGCTCCTTCACTAAGGTTTAAAAAAAAAAAAAAAGCTTTCAGCACCAAGGACAGTGCACACCACAAACAAGTTAGCCTCTCAGTCCATGCTGAATGAACCAGTTAACAAAACCATACAGATGCTGTTGCATCATGAAAATCAATGTCAATGCGTGTTGCTTTGTGCTCTGGTTACACCTGGAAAGTCAAATGCAAAAACAAACACATATGCACACTTCCTGAAGATAAAAGAGTAAGTACTGAGAACCCTGAAAGCTTCCAACTCAAAAACTTGACTAATAAATTTAAAACCAAAATCAAATCTAGCTGCAATGACAATAAATGGGGGGTGGGGTTGCTGTCTACAGCATCGTCTCGTCCTTCATGGGCAGGGCACCATGCCAACACCTTAAACACATTTGATGGACTCCTTACAAAAGTTTGTAGGAAATAAATCACTTTCTCCATTTCATATGTGTGGAAACTGAGACTCGGGAGAGTTTATGTGACTTGCTGAGTATCCCCCAATTTTTAAGTGATGGTGCTTACAACTTAGATCTGTGTTTTTTGCTACACTAAAACAGTTTCTGGTGGGACTTGTGCTTTGCACATTCAACAGGTTTTTACCATAACTAGGAGGTGAGAGGAGTCCTGGCGTGTGAGGATTGCCTAGTAATTTCTGGGAAATAAGGGGCTTTAGATAAAAATATGTACCTAAAAATAATGTAAGAATAAAACATTTTTTATAAATAAAACATTTTGTCACTGCTTTTGAAGCAATGACAGTCCTCAGGATTGACCTCCAGATGTAACAATTAAATCATGAATACCTTAGTCCATGTCAGGATTCTTGATAGAATAGGGAAGAACTCGTGTATCCTCTATTCCTAACTTGCACAATTAGAAAAACAAAAGTGGATATCTCTCCTTTGACCTCCTGGCTAATCAGGAAATTACCTTTCACAAAGAACTGAGAGTTAAATAACAATTGGTTACATTTATATAACAACCTACCCCTCAGGAAAAAAAGTGGGAGATTCCATTTGATAATCACAATAATAAATAGAATGTGGGGGTTTTCTAAAGAACTTTTCTTTTCAAAAGAACATTGTTGGGGTTTTTTTTCCCCTTTGAAATCATTGAAATATTTCTGACCTTAACAGTATTATAGTTTTAAATAGTTTTTCTCACATTTTTCTTTAAGGGATATCTAATAAACAAGTTATTTATATGCTTAACACAGAGGACAATGTGAATGTTCTTTGAGACTGATTTTTTCCCCCTTGTTGTTAGAGAGTTGTTTAAAAATATCCCAGGTACCTTCATCTTCATGCAGCAGGTTTCTTTCTCTGATGGTCTTCATGAGGACATTTTCTCTCCCTCCTGATCTGCTAATGCAAAAGCTCCTACATCTTGGTTTTGTTTTATTAATATCTTTGAAGGACTTACTCACACCAAGCACTGTACAAAGTACATTTTCTGATTTCATTCTCATCCATCTTTACACTTAATTATAATCCTATGAGGCAGGCACCACAACTGATCCCACTTAACAGATGAGAAAACTGAGGCTTAAGGAGGTTAAATAACTTCCCGTGTCTCACGAGATCAGCAAGCAGAATTAGAAGCCACATCAGACAGACTCCAGAATTCATAAATCTAACTGCCAGTATATTGTACTGATATTTAAAAGAGATATCAAACTGACCAACCACACTAGAAATATCTTCCCGTGGGTTTAGCAAAAGTTGGACTTAACTGTCTAATTTCTCTAGGATCCAGCCTCTTGCTGGAGGCACTGGTAGGTAAAAGAAATTGCCTGTGTTTAACAGAAAAGGGCCAGGGTTTGCTGACATGTTTAGTTAATCCACATAGAGATGGCTGATGAGCATTCTGGTTAATTAGTTGTGGAATTTTAAAAAACAAGCAGATGTGCAATGGTGAAATGCATTTTACTTCCCGAACCCTGGGGGGAAGCGCCGGCTATGTTGTGCGGCTCTGTGTACTTACACATCTTGATTGAACATTCAGCTGCATGTTCTGCAAGACTCAGGTATCCTGGCTTTGTGCCAACGTGGATAATTACATTCTGCTTCAGTCCTGCCTATTGTCCTAGGCAGGTACATGATTAATAATAATAACTACAACTAACAAGCACCTACTGTGCACTAAAACATACTGGGAAAATTCTATGCATCATCTCCAGACCTTTCCAAAGCTCTGAAGCAGAAATTTTCTTCCCTTTAATAGGGAAACTGAGGCTCAGAATGAGTGACTTGCTCAAGGCCACACAGTAGTAACAAAACAAGTATTCAAACTTTCTCTTTCACTATTCCTCTTTGAAAAAAACTATGCATTTGACCAAAAAAAAGAGACAAAAAAAAATACCAAAAAGATACAATTTGTACTTCAAAGGATTAAAATTGCAAAGGACCAATTTCAAATTAAATTTTACTTTAATTAGTTTAAATTTAACTATAAAATTAAAATTACAAAGGACTTGACATATTTATTTATAGCTAATGGATTTTAATATTTTGGCAATTTTACATCTTCATTCAGGAATTTTGTTGCTTAATGAGAGCAAGTTTCCTTCCAGCCCCTGGCCTCCAGATTCCCTTCCCAGAGGTCCAATATATTCTATGCATCTACACCCTAATTTCTCTTTGAAGTTGCTGTTGTAAGTTGTCTAGCTGAAACGGACAATAGCTGTGTTCTTATGTAGAATTTACAAGTGTATTGGGAGTTGAGTAGCCAAGGGCGTTACATGCATACCAAACAAAGAACAGACTTTCACAATAGTCTTTCAGGGAAAGTCAAGAACAGCAAATAATATGTTTAAAAAATATTGGGAGAGGGAGAAGATACCAGAATATCTTGAAGTAAATTGTGTCCTTCCTTTTTTTTTTCTTTTCTTTTCTTTTTGTTTTGGTACTGGGGATTGAACCCAGGGGCGGGAGGTCTTAACTATTGAGCCACATCCCTGGCCCATTTTATTTTTTATTTTGAGTCTCACTAAGTTGCTTAGGGCCTTGCTGCTGAGGCTAGCTTTGAACTTGCAATCCTCCTGCCTCAGCCTCCCGTGCCTCTAGAATTACAGGTGTGTGCTCTCCAAGTATACACACACTCAGAGACGGGTTTGTATATGGACAAAATATTTAAGAACTTCTTTTTTAAAACCTGCCAATTTAATACCAGCATTTTTCCTCTGTCTCAAACATCTGCTGAAGTGTTATAACCAAGCATGACATTTCTTTAAATCAGTGTTCTATCATTTAATAAATATTAGTATTGTGTGCATTCAGGTTATTTCTATGATTTTAAAAATCCTTGTAATAGACATCTTCGTACAACTATCTTAACATTTTGATGGGATAAATTCTAGAAGGTGCTGTCCATAAATTTAATCTTATTTTCAATCCTGGGATTGTCTGAGTGTGTATTTCTGTGTGTTGTAGGTAACACTAAATAAATTCTAACATTGCTACCTTATTTGAATTTAATACGTGTTTCTTTAATATCTAATAAATTTAAATATTTGGAAATTTTTATATTTTCTTTTGGGAATTACATCTTTTCCTCAGTTTTATTCAGGAATTTATAAAAACAGGACGTATTAAAGATATTAAATATGTGTCTATTATATATGGAACATAGTCTATCATTTGCATTTTCTTTCTCCTTCCAATGAAATTTTGTTTTCCAAAACGTTAAAATGTTTATATAGTTACATCTAAAGTCTTCCTTTTGTTTTCTTGCTAAAACAGCCTGGTGATAAAGCCTCCTCTATTCTCAAGAATATATTCATATTTATTGATACTCTTATTAACATTGAGCAATTTCATTCATCTTGACTTAATATTGGAAGAATCCGTGAATGAGAAAACCTAACTCTACTTTTGCTGAAATGATTAGCCAATTATCCCAACAAAGATCCAATAATCCATAATTTCCCAACCAATTTGAAATGCCACTTTTATCCTATGTTTTTTCACACAGCTGTGCTTATTTCGGGTTCTGTGTTATATTTATTAATCCATTTGCCCATTACTGAGCCATAACCACACTGTTTTAATTACTTCAGCTTTATAATATGCATTAGTATACATCATATTAATATGGAATATTTCAATTCTTCCCTCTTCCTTATAACAAAAAAATGCTTTGACCCTTTTCATGACTTTACTAATCCAATAGAAACTTTATAATTATTTTGCCAAATTCAATTTTTTTAAATTCCTTTTGGGATTTGGATTGGAATTACACTTGATTTATAGATTAATTTGAGAAGAATTGGTGTCCTTCTAATATTACGATTTCCCATCTCTCCGTTTATTAAAGTTTTAATTGAGTCGTCTATAAATTCTAGAGCATTATTAAATATTAATTGTGTTCCCAGGCATCTTTGTCTTGCCTAAATTTAATGAGGCTTACGGCCTGGAGATAGGGAGAACAGGCTGGAATCAGCATGCTGAAGTCTATATATCCTGGCTTCACTTCTCAGGATCTTGGGTCCTTGGGCAGGTTCCTTTTCTGTGCCTAATTCCTTTCGGTCAAATATAAAGTTATAAAGCTAACAGTGGTACCTACTTGGTGCTGCTGTGAAGTTTTAATGAGATAATACATGTGAAGAAAGCACACAGACGTACAACCACGTCCACCACAGGGTCAAGTGTTCACTATTGATATTATCTCAGCATCCTTCCTAAGGTAGCATCCCATGGCGCTGAGAAAAAGTTCCATTTTCTGGTTAAAGATGCACCAGGCCTGCCTTCTTCTGGTTATTTTTTTTTTAATTAGTAATGGATGTTACATTTACTAAGTACTTTCTCAGAACCTCTTGAAATAATCTCTTTTTTTCTTTTGACCTATTTCTGCACTGAATTCTAACTCTGTATTCCATGCAATGCTATTGATCTCAATGTGACTTGGCAACATTTATTTTAATAAATTGTGCTTTGGCAGATGGGACTTGCCATCTTGACTGGTCGGTTTGCCTTGAGGGGGACCCTCCATGGGTGAGCCAGGTGTGGACACACTTGCCTGCCTGCCTGCCAGCCCGGAGGCTCCCTGGTTAAGCATCTCCAGAGGATAACCTTCCCTGTCTGCCATAACAGGAGCAGGGCAGCTGCCCAGGTGGAGGGTGGTGAGCAGGCTTGTGGGCTAGCCACTGTGCCTGGAGATCTCTGACTCCGACTGAGCACCTCTTGACCCCACCACTGTCCCTGGTGCCTCCAACTCCCCAACTTTTGGGTGGTGCTGTGTTAAGAATCCACTTCCCCCATGACTGACACTCAAGTTCCATTGCTGTCCTAAGTCTGATACCCTTGGTAGGGCAGCTCCCTCCTTCCAAAACATGTCTGTGCATATTTATCACCCCACCCCCAATAATTTCTCCTTGATATTTTGAATTCATACTTTTTATCCATTTATTATCAATTGAGAGATGATCCTGGGGGAAGTAGGGATAAACACGAGGGTTTGAATCACATACTGGACACGAGTTCTAACTATGAATTGGGACTTTTATCAATATTCAACCCTTCATTTTGTCCCATTTAGTCTTTTGCCTTGTATCCCACTTTTCCTGGAACTGATACCCTGACTCTAGCTTTCTTTAGAATAGCATTTTCCTGATGTATCTTAACCTCTCCATTTTCATGTAAAACATGTCTGTCCCTGTGTCCTGGGGTAGTCTTGTGAATATAGCTATGACTAGGTTTGATTTTAGAATAAGAAATACTTATTGTTGTCACTGTTAAAAATTATGGTGTTTGGCCTATTTCTGAGCATTGATAATACTATCTTTCTGCTATACTTTCATCATGTTGCTCTAAATGTTTTTCTTTTGGGGGGGTTACTGAGGATGGAACCTAGGGATGCTTAACCACTAAGCCACACCTTCAGCCCTTTTTATGTTTTATTTTGAGACAGAGCCTCACTAAATTACTGAGGCTGGCTTTGAACTCACAATCCTCCTGGCTCAGCCTCCTGAGTCACTGAGGTACAGGCATGCACCACCATGCCCAGCTGCTTTTTTTCTTATGATACTGTTTCTTTGGTTACATGAGCAGCATTTTTTCACTTTTCTATTTTTCAGTGCTATGGAAAGTATATGACCTGTTTTTAATTCTTCATTTTACATACATTTTCTGATCAATGAGTAGACTGTCTTTTACTAAAGAGTCTTGTGTACTTTTTTTTTTTTTTTTTTTGGTCTTTGTTAATTTCACCTGGGCTTTGGGGCTTGATTTACCAAATTATTAATGTTTATATCTTTTCAGAAGAATAAGTTTGTTTTATATTATTTTTAATTGACATATATAATTGTACGCATGTATGGGATCCAGTGTGATAGTTCAATACCTGTATGTATGATGATCACATTAGGTAATAGGCATATACGTTGCCCCAAACATCTATCATTTCTTTGTGTTGGAAATATTTAAAATCCTTACTACTACCTTTTTAAAAAACAATACAATTAATTGTTGTCCCCTGTAGCCACTCTACTGTGCTTTAGAAGTCATTCTCCTATCCAGCCCCAGCCCTGTGTCCCCTCACTGTCCTCTCCCCTCCCCCTCCTTCCCCAGCCTCTTCTCTCTCCTTCTATGAGATCAGCTCTCTTAGGTCTGCATATAAGTGAGGGGTGTGGTATTTGCTAGGGGAACGATCTTGATATTGGAAGTTAAAAGCATTACTTGCTGGGGCCCGGTGCTCTGCTGAATCTCAATTACTGCCCTTTTATGCACAGCGTCCCCAATCCCGAGCCCTCTCACGCTGTCTCTCAGGCAGTTGCTTTAATTTTCAGGGGAATTTTTGGAAGGCAAGATTAATATTTTTCAAGCAGTTGAAAGTCTAATGAAGCTTTTCTTTTGCCTTCACAAGCAGAGTGGCTAATAAATATTAGGAGTCTCACTTTTTTCCCCAAAAACTCCAGGTGATAGTCTGTTTTTCTAGCTTTGAATGCTGCTAAAATGTCTGCATCAGGCTTGAATGTTTATAAAAATTATTTTGCTTGCTTTACCTGCCCTGGGTACCTATAATACTTGTGAAACCTCTGCGTTTTACCTGTAATTGACATTGTTTGCTCTGATTCATTTCTATATAGATAAATGATGGATGGATGGATGGATGGATGGATGGATGGATGGATGGATGGATGGACAGACGGACGGACGGACAGATGAACAGATTCATGGCTGTGGGTTTTATTTCATTAGGGCTCAGCAGGCCTTTGAGTCTACCCACACAGTCATCTTCTCTCTCTGGAAATGTCTCTTTCATGAGATTTTTGCCTCTAGTTCTATCCATTTTTGTTTCAGACTTCTTCAATAACATCAGCCAACCACACATGGCCTACCACCACTCATCTCCCAGGCCAACTTCCCTCTCAGGGGCGCTCTTGTGGATCTTGACTTTAGCAGCCGAGGATCAGGCTCAAGTTTGTTCTGACCTTGATTTTCTACTTCACTCATTCTGCTCTTTACTTTTTGTGGCGCCATCTTGCGTCAGCCATATTTTCCCATCCAAGCCTGGGATCACTGCTTGACCATCTGCTCAAGTGACCCCTGCCTGGTTTCCCTAATCACTTAATTCTCTCACTACACTTGCTCTCCTTCTTTTCCTTGATTACAAGTTGTGATGAAATATTTTTTGCATTTTGCCCATTATCTCTTCCACCAAACCAGATGCTCTATAAGGACAGTTACTGCATTTATCTTATGTATAACCATGACCTCAGGACTCAGCAAAATGGGTTGGAAACAGTAGGTGCTCAATAGATATTTACTGAACAGGTATTCTGTCCATATTGATGTGGTTCAAATTCCCTTTGGCGGCACCAATGCTGTTTCCTTTAGTTATTGAAGAGCCACCTTGTACCATGTTCCCGTACCATTTGTATTATGATTTATTTATTCTTTATTTTTAGATCGACTCACGCTTTCTACCTTCACTACTTATTTAAGCATTATCCTGAGTGATAAAATCTGTTGAAGAAAGGTGATGTCCTACTTCCAGTTTCCTAAAACATATTAAAATAACATATAACTGTGAAAATGTACATTTTATCCATAAGTCAGTTCTGAGCCACAGGAAACAGGTAAACACACTGAGCAATCCTTTCTAGAGATCTTAGGTGGCTGCATTTCCTCAAGAGCCCATGTCCTCTTGATTTAAGCTTTGATTCCTTCCCACCTTATTCGTTTGACAAGTAAAATATTTGGTGGATATGATTCCATTGCCTTCTGTCTGCCTGTGATGGGATAGCACAGTGGCAAGGTTTAAAGACACCACAGCCCGCAAGGCACACACCATCCCTCCCTGATGTGCCTTACAAGCTCACTGGAGGAAAGGCAATAGAGAAATAAACAGCTATGCAAGATGATTACAGAGTGTGCTTAGAGCTACGAGGACAGCAAACCGTGGTATTTAGAGAGAGGCACTGGAAAGAGGCGACATTCAAACTGAGACCCTTCAGTTGAGCCATAGGAAGAGCCAGGGCCTAGTGTTCCAGGCAGAAGGGACAGCAAAATCCTCAAAACAGGGAAAACAGGGCTGCAGGGTTCAAAAGCACTGCTAGTTCATTTTGCAGGGTTTCCGAATGCCTTCCAGAACCAAAATGCGGAGCTGGACCACTCTACACCAAAGCCTAGACAAGAATCCAGATTTGTACAGTTTAGGTAGATCTTGGACCTGGAAAAAGGACTGGTGACCCAACAGGCACATATGTAGCTTCAAGCACATCTGAGGCCTAGACGATACTCAAACATCTGGATTCCTGGTGCATGGTCCAACAGCACTGGACACTGCTCCTTGACGACGCAGGAAGTGTTAGACAATTCCTGCTAACACTTTGCAACCATAGAAATTAGTCTATTCGGAGTCACCTACAATGTTCAAAAAATAAAATGGAAAAGACCCTTATCTGTGGGTAATTTCTCCCAAGGAAGCAACAGGTAAGTAAGGTAAGACCCGCAGGTGTTTGCTTCAACAGCTGTAGTTGGATTACCTCCCACTAGGGGGCACCGTTATGCTGCAGGAAGTGGGACTGGCTTGTGGAACTCATCCCTGCAAAACCCCTTCACACTCCTGGGCACTCTGCAGTGTGAGGTTGCAAACCCCGTTGTTAAAAATGAAGTAAACTCATGAATTCATCCAACCATTGGCTGGGGGGTTGAAAGTGCCTGGGAAGCATCCAGAAGTTGTGGGGACTGACTGGTCCTTAGAGCTGATGTGAGTGCAGGTGGAGGCGGGGAGCTCTGTGGACAATGCAGGCGGGGGACACTAGGCAATGAAGATGAAGATGATCAAACCAGGGAGACTGGCATCAGGCGTCTGCCAAGATGATCAGCTCCACCTTCAGCTTAGTGCTGGTCAGTGTGGGAAACTTCCTATGCCTGGTAGTAGAGTAGTTGGAGTGCTCCTTTCCATTTTTTTTTTTTTTTTTTTCTTTTTTATTCTCTGTGGAGTATGGTGTAAGCTCGCTTGCTGAGAGTGTCTAGAAAGGGAAAGATCTGGTCATTTTCAGAAAAGAAGGAAAGCTCTGAAATCAAAGTTGTGCAGAGGAGGAGAGCCAGTTGGCTAGCTGAACATGGTGGACTTGCCAGCTGGGTGCTAAGGTCCCCTCTGTGTTGGCAATCAGGTATCTGTAGTGAAAGCAACCTGCCAGTGTAAGATGTTCCCTGGCAACGCTCTTCTCCTTAGAGTGTGGGGCTAGAGAAAGGGCAGCCAGGTTCTCCAGGCCCCCAGTACTGCTCAGGAAGCTCCTTGTACAGATCCTTGGCCTTTTTGAAAGCCCCCTGCAGGTCTTTAGGGATGATCTGTCACCCTCTGCCAGCAGTGGCTCCAAAATTTCTGTAGGGATGAGGGGAAGGAGGGGCCAGCCACTCTTTCCATCGGAGGAAGGATAGAAAGCTTGTCTTGGAATTTCTGTGTGTGCTATTTCACTTAGATTGACATGGAGACTATAAAGGGGATAGAGATTCCCCTCAACCACCACTTGGTACCATCACTGCCCCTAGGTACCATCTTGTTTCCTGGATGCTGATGTCACACAAGAGCAAGCTAGTTCACAGTGGATGCTAGGAAGCAGAGCCCAGCTAGGGAAAGGTAAGGAGCTGTTTCCTGCAGTTCTGGTAATACCAAGAAGAGCTAGTATGGTTCTGAGCTGACTGGAATGGACCTCGGAAGAGATGGAGTGAGAAGAGTGAGAGGTTATGCACTGGATTTGGTTATATACCAGATGTGGGTGTTGCTAGAGCAACTGGTGGATGATGGGACCATTCATTGAGACAGGGGAGATCAGTGGTAGGTCAAGGAAAAATGTGTATACGGAATATGTACGGAGGTTCAATCTCCAGCGCCCCCCCTCCTAAAAAAGAGAAAGAAAAAAGAAAATATGTATGAAGACCAAGAGCAGGTGTTCCCAAAGTGAAAAATAATAAGTTTCAAAAGTATGGAGTGGCCAGGCACACTGCTGCATGCCTGTAATCCCAGTAGTTTGGGAGGCTGAGGCAGGAGGGTCACAAGTTCAAAGCCAGCCTCAGCAAATTACTGAGGTGCTAAGCAACTCAGTGAGACCCTGTCTCTCAATAAAATACAAAAGGGGATGGGGATGTGGCTCAGTGGTGGATTGTCCCTGAGTTCAATCCCTGGTACAGAAGAAGAAGAAGAAGAAGAAGGAGAAGGGGAAGGGGAAGGGGAAGGGGAAGGGGAAGAAGAAGTATGGAGTGGGCAAACATCCCAGATGCCACAGAAAAACAAAACAAGACCAGCCAAAAGTGGAACTGGCACTTAGGGGTGTATTCTTTGAGAGCCACCTCAGAGCGGGATGGGATAGGAATCCGATGTAACAAGTTGAGCATGAATGTTGGGGAGGGAGCAGAGCCATGGAGCTTTATGTCAAGGACCTTGGCTGACAGAATCGATTCATAGGTCTGTAGCAAGGCAGGGTGGAGGTCAGAGCACGGGCTTCTTGAAAATGAAAAACACTTGAGCTAAAGTGGGGAAATCAAGTAGAGAAAGAGGAGCCCATTCGTGAGGGGGAACAGTGCTTCATGGTTTACCAGAGGCTCTCACCTGCTTAACCATAGACCTTCCACAGACAGGGACCTCGGCATCAGCATCACCCAGGGCGTTGCAGGTGAGGAAGCTGAAGTGAAGTCACAAGGCCAAGAAATGGAAAGGCAGCAACTGGAATCAGGTTTTCTGAATTCAAAACATCGGCACTTCCTCGCCCAGCATCAATTAGCCATTTCCAATGAAAACATCAAATACAGAATTTGTACCTTAATACCTGGCTGCTCAAATAGCAAGGACCAGCAGGTCAGCTCTACCATGGAGGAATACAGGACCTCGGGCTTTTCCCTAAGACCTACAGAATCAGACCTCCTGCCCCCAGTGATTTAATTGTACCTTTAAATTGTGGTAAGCACTGGCTTAAGGAACCCACTCCCAGGGTGAAAGGAGGCGGGTAGGAGACGCAGCTAAGCCCAGACAGAGAAAGGGGGTATCGGACTTGCATCTAGTGTCTCCATGGTCAGCTGCAGATGGAGCCTGAGAAATTGAGGTCCAGTTGCCTGGAAACTTATCAGAGCTGTACAGGCCACAGCAAAAACATTCATTCCACACCCACGATCACCCTGCCTCCTTTCTGAGCTAGCTTCTAGAGAAAGGAGCTATGCATGCTCAGCCTGCCTAGTCCTTGCTACCCACCCACATATCAGCCCTGCCAAACAAGGTTCCTCTCCTCACTCAATGCCACAGGCCCTTTCCTTCCTAAACAACTAGCAATATTATGGCAAAGAGGAGAAAAATCTCCAATGAGCTCAGAAGGCTAAAGGTGAAAATACTCTGCAATCCATCTCAGATCCCCCAAGGTCATTCCCTGTTAACAATTTATTGTGTATTCTTTTAGAAAAGGCTTATGCCTATACGCATTAGCATATGTGTGTATATTTTGTATGCATATGAACCTGACTGCAACTTGCTTTTTTCACTTTATATGCTTCATGGACTCCTTTCTGTGTCAATATTTATATAGACCCACCTCATTTTTTTCATAGCCACATCATAAAGTACTATATGGCCTTGTTATAGTGTACCTAACCAGACTCCTAATGGCATATGGGATTTTTTTAACCATTTTTATAAAATTACAAACAGTATTTTAAGAGTTAGGTTCATGCTAGCTGCTATAACAAAAAAAGCAACCCTCAAGGAACAGTTTATGTCTTGCTCAACATAGTCCAGGGAGTCTGTTTCATAGTTGTAGGAGGTCTCCCATTCCCTTCCTACTTTTTGGACTTGTCCCATTCTAGGGCCACAGAATCAGTGGATCAGAAAAGACAATCAAGAGATCACACCTATTTTGCCACCACCTTGGCTACCTGGAGGTAGCACACTGCAGTTCTACTCTCTGTCCCTGTCAAGAACCAGTCCCAGGCCAGACATGGTGGTACACACCTGTAAACCCAAAGACTCAGGAGCCTGAGACAGGAAGATTGCAAGTTCAAGACCAGCCTGGGCAACTTAGTGAGACCCTGTCTCAGAATAAAATATGAAAAGGATAGGGATGTAGCTCAGTTGTAGAGTGGCTTTAGGTTCGATCCTCAGTACTAGGAGGTGGAGAGAGCAGTCCAGGGCCCCCACCTGGGTGCAGGGGATGCTGAAGAACGTAGCCCTGGGCTGGCAGCTGTCTCTGGAAACAGCATCACACTTTGAAGGGAGGAGCAGATATCTTTGATCGCTGCCTCCCCATCTCTTCAGCAAATGCTGCATTTAAGCATCCTTGCACATCGACTTTTTTTGCACTGATACAAATGAACTTCTAGAGGTGGGCTTGTGGGGTCAAGGGGTGCTTTCACTGTGCATATTGATAGACCCTCTCCTCACCCTCCTAGAACTGCATTGACTTATACCCCTATAGATATTAGGAGAGTATTGGTTCCTGCCAAAATTATAACTGTTAAAGCTTTAAGTGTATTTCTCCAGGCTTATAGGTGAATTATATGATCCCATCATGGTTTTAGTATGCATTTCTTTAATTTTAAGACATATTGAATAATGTCAAAAGACATGGAGTACAACATTAAAATTTTGTCATGTGTTTATTTTCCATTTGCAGGTTTTTCTACCAATTTTTTCCTGTGAGCTGTGTTCCTATTCTCGACTGGCTGGTTCTCCTTTAATTATTCCTTTGCAAGAAGTCTGAAAAATACATATAAATATACAAATAGGTAGATAAAAATAAGAAATCATCCCTGTGTCTCTAGTGTATATGCTACAAATATTTTTCCAATTAATTATCTTCCTTTTATTTGATTTATGATATTTTTTCATTCCAAAGACTTTTCTTTTATGTAGTCTAACTTTTCAATCTTTTCCTTCATGTTTTTGTCTCATGCCTAGAAAGGCTGTCCTTGTGCCAAGATTAATTTTTTATATTCTCACGTTTTCTTCAAGTGCGGGAGTCACACTTGAATCGGGATTCTGCAGCTGACTGTGTTGCTTTCGTGATTTACTGTAGCTCTCTCTGTCCTAGTTTCGTTAGCACCCAAACAGGAACAGCGAGATAGCTTGCTTTGTAGGGTTATTGTGATGTTGGAGTGAGATGATTCATACCCAGAGCTTAGCACAAGGAACGCTAGCTATTAGCTTATTTATGTCCGCGGTTTATGGCACATGACCATGTGTATGGCTGATGTCTGCTGCATGTCCATTTCTTATGGCTAGCAAGTGACAGGACTTCAGCAGAAAAGCATCTTTGGTTCTAAATCCTAAATGCATAACCGTCCATTAAGATATTCTACTGTCCTCTGTTAGGATATATCATGCGGTGTCTACCTGTTATACAGCAGGCCTCAAATTCCACAGTGCAAAAGGTATGATTGAAAGAACTGGCTTTACTGGGGACCTTTGCCAGCTGAGAGTCACAACAGAAGAGTCAGGGAGACAGGTTACCTTGTCTTTTCATCGTTACACTGAGGAGCCCAACAAGAGCCTGAATCAGCTGTAGGTTTATGGCCCAGGGAAGAACATCTGCCCCCATACCTCCATCAACATTCTTTCTTATAGGTCAAGGAAAAGAGTAGCCTTGTCATCAGGGGGATAAGCAAATGACTGGGTGATTGGGTTTAGGCACCAGCTGTTTACAACAGTTAGCTGCCCAGCCCCTGGGAACCTTCCGGACCTATAGCAAGCCAGGTTAAGACATAGACTCTCCTGCTAGCGAGAAGAAGCTGTTGTGGGAAGCTGAGTTCAGGTGCATTCCCTCCCATGGGAAGAAGGGGACCTCATCCCTTTCAGTTGCAGTTGGTCCACAAAGCTGTTAACTCCATGAGCAAAAAGTCTATACTTTACTTATCTTTGTATCCCTGGCATATAGGAGGTGCTAAACACTTGCTTGCCTGATGAAAGAATCCATGCATGCATACCAAACACAGGACGGGACATTGCTGAGATGGAGATGTGACAGCCATGATCCCTGCCTTCAGGGACCTTACTGTCTAGGGGGATGACAGATTCATATAATGTGTCAAAATGGGTTAAATCTATAGTGGGTACCATGGAATTACAGAGGGGTGATGCCTAACTCTCCTGGGCAGGGGGAGGGAATACGGGCACAGTCTGGGAAGGCTTCCTGATCAGAGGTGATGAGCTAGAGAGAAAAAGTTTTACTGGACATTAAGGAGGGCTTCATGCAAAGGGGACAACATGTCAAAGGTCCCTTAGCATGAAAAAATAGTCTTTAGGGGAAGTACAGACTTAACCATGGGTAGCCATGGGCAGGATCAAAAGAATTACAGAAATCCCCATCAAGGACAATATCATGTGAGCAGTGACAAATGATCGATGGCATTTAACCTGGATTTAGTGTTTTACTCCTGGGTCATGTAAGAGTAAGGATTTGGGGCTGTGGACCTGGAAGGAAGTGGTTTCATGATACAGGACTCAGGTCTATGCTTAACCAGATGACGATGAGTGGCCACAGGTGCCGTGCCTGGCTCTCATCTCAGCTCGTGGGAGTTTAGCAGGTTTACATTTAGGATCCACTTCCTCACAATCAAACTTTTCCCTCTTCTTCTGCCCCTAATTATCCCTCTGGAGACCACAGTGATTTTCAAGGAGACTGGTTGCCCAGTTAGGAGCTAATAAATCACCCAATCCCCCAGGCACCTGGGACTTCCAGAACACATTCACAGTCCACACGTTGAGCAGGAAATGAAATCTTCCAGAGAATTCCATTCGTAATAATCAGAGGTGTGCCAATTCTGGAAGTTTCCAACAACAGCCTTCTTAGACAAGTTCCACACATGCAGAGGACGTCCCTAGTGTGGACAACAGGGGCCAAGGGAGCTGTTTCTGCTCCACTGGGTGGGTAAATATGGGTTAAAAAAAAAACAATAGAGTTTCCAGAGAGCCTCAGGCTAATGAGGATATTTGAGCTTTTTTTCTAGTAGGTACCACAGGAAGTCTGATTTTTTCCCCTTCAGATGATAAAGCATGGAGTTCTGAGGCCTAGAACAAGCAGTTATCTCTGCTAATACACACGACAGGACTGCCTCATTTTCTAGATTAAAGATTTGGCTTTCGTTCTTTCCCTTCAAAAAAATATTTCCTAAGCCCCTACTAAGTGCCAGCCCCCTTCCAGGTACTGAGAATACAGCAGTGAAAAAGATCAACAAGGACCCTAATTTATAATCTAATTTATAATCTGTGGAGGGTGGCGTGGCCCATAACATACAAATATATAGTATTTAAGTGAAGGTTGTGATTATATGACCTATGAGGATATTTTTAAATTAAGGTTGCACTTCCCAAACTCTTCTGACCGTAAGAATCATGGAGGGAGTTTGTTAGGACTATAGATTTAAGGACTCCACCCCAAACCCATAGAATAGAGATGTACAGGGAAGAGGCCTGGGGATTTTTTTTTTTTCTCTGAAGCTCATCGGAGATGATAACTGTGCAAAGCATATTAAAGAACAAGTGACTAAAGGAACACACAGTCCACACCAGTGGTTCTTAGCCCACCAGAATCATCTGGGGAGCTTTCAAACCATAGGTTCCTGGGCCTTGTGCCCAGAGTTTCTGATTTAATTAGTCTGGCTTGGGACCCAGGCATTTGCATTTCTCCAAAAGCTCCCCAAGTGGTCCCAGCCACACTGCAGAGCCCTGGGCAGGGGACAGAGTGCAGATGGCAAAACAGAAGTGGTAAGAGATGTGTTCCCATCACCTCATCTTACCTACCTGCATTTGGAGGCTGTGGTCCAAGCAGAGCTTGGATTCCTCTCAGTCTGTAAATCACAGCACCTGTGGCCACAATAAAAATCTTTAAAATAACAAAACTTACTTCCTCCAGGACCACCTGCCAAACCTTCCTTTGCCCAAGGCCAGAATGTTAAGCAAGAGCTGGGTGTCATAGCTCCGAGCACTCAAGAACCACACTGTCCTTTGGATCAGCATCCCCTAAAGGACCATGTGTTTAAGGCTTGGTTCCCACCCCATGGTGTTGTTGAAAGGTAGAAACTTTGAGAGGGGGAGCCTAGTGGGAGGTCTTCTGGCCATGGGGAGTATGCCCTTGAAGGGGGCATTGGGACCCCAGATCCTTCCTCTTCCTCTCTCTTACACCTCCTGGCCGTGAAATGAGAAGCTTTGCTGCTCTGCGTGGTCCTGCCACACTGAGCTGCTTCGTCACAGGCCCAGGAGCAATGGGGCCCATCAGTCATGGACTGGAACCTGCAAAACTGGGAGCCAAGATAAATCTTTTTTCTTTATAAGTTGATAATCTCAGGTATTTGTTATAGTAAAGAAAATCTGAGTAACACAGGCTGCTACTCAGCAGGTACCTAATCTGATACTGGATCTTGGATCCATTCATTGAGCACCTGTGGTATGCCTGGCAATGTGCTAGGAAGGCAAAAATCAACAAGCAATATTTCTAAGTTGATAATGATCTGTTGATATAAAAGGAGGCATAACTCCAGCATGGTGGTGCGTGCCTGTAATCCCAACAGCTTGGGAGGTTGAGGCAAGAGGATTGCAAGTTCAAAGCAGCCTCAGCAATTTAGTGAGGCCCTGAGCAACTCAGCAAAACTTTGTCTCAAAATAAAATACTTTTAAGAAGGGCTAGGAATGGATGTGACTCCATTGTTAGATGCACCTGGGTTCAATCCCTAGTACAATATAAATATAAATATATATATTTGTTTATTTATATATGGAGACCTTCCTTGTGTGGCAGTTGTGATAGACTCTGGAGATAAAGCTGCAAATAAGATACAGCCTGCCCTGTCTTCACGGAGTTTATAATTGAGAGGAGTGAGTATAGTTTCCAGAAAGGAGAGGGCAGATCGTAAAACAGAAGGGTACAAGCAACAGAAACCAACTCTAACTTAAAGTAATAAGAATACATTGGAAGCTTGTGTAGTATCTCACCAAGTCTGGAGGAAAGGGCAAGCACCCAAAGAGCAGCAGGAATTCAGTCACAGACACTGATGGGGAATCTCTTCCAGGGCCCTGTGTCTGGCTGGAAGATCTCCATTTTCAGTCTAGGACACATTTTTAGTCTCTATGACACAATTGGCATTTCCTGGCCTCACTTCCATGGTGCACCCACTCTTCAGCCCACCAAGAGTTTGTCCAAAGCAGGAGTGGGGGTTCCTCAAAGAAAACTCTGGGGGTTGTGATCAGATGTAGGGAAAATTGTGCCTGTGCAACTTAAAACAACAGATGGGAGGTAAGTCCAAACAGTGGATGCTACACTATTCTTCCAGTAATTCTTGCACAGCTACATAGAAAAGAAGCAGAAACTTAAGAGGGTTAAGGTGAGAGAAAGGTTCAGCTGTTCACCAGCTCGTGGGAACTAGTAAGCAAAGTTTAATCTGCGACATAAGAAGAACTGATAGTCCTCCAGGCATAGTCTAACCAACCCCCTCAGTGTGCATGCACCAGGGATGTGCAAGAACACAGTCTTCTTGCACACTATCAACAGGCCTCACAGTGCTGTTCCAATGATCTATGGAGAAATAAATGTTCAAGGGTTCTTAATGGGATAGAGGATAGAGGAGCCCTCTGACTTGTGCGTGACCACTACAAATTCATGTAGTCTGGTCCTTACATTTTAGTATTTGTCATTTGGCTTTGCAACTGATGTGCCAATTAGGAATCAGAACCGTGGAACTTTACTTTGGTGCCCAGCTTGGGAGGGAGTGGTGTGCTATTCTGGAGGTGTTGGGAATGGATCAGAATTTTCCAAACTGGCAACAAAGAGGGATGTTCCCGGATGCTCCTGGCAAACGTTCATAGATCTACGGTGGAATAAGTTTGGAAAATGCTGCACCCACAATTCCTTTCTTGGATATTCTTTTGTGTATTTAAGGATATTGCAAAGAAATCTGTTTAATGGCCTGTGAAGTCAGCAACTTTGTGTTGGGAAGACCTTTCTATCACCCCATAGAGTTTAGAAGGTGCTTAAAGTTTAAATAGTATACATCTCACATATATATATGATTATAATGTGTACCAAGGCCATGAAGTAATATATCCAGAATCCTAAGAAAATCCAGGCAAATAATTCCACTCAATTGCATTTGTGATTTTCTCATATTGGAAACTTTTTTAAAAAATAAAATAAAATGTGCCCACTAAGGACTTGCAGATGAGATCATCCTGGATGAGGGTAGGACTGAAATCCAACCATGAATGTCCTCATAAGAGAGGAGAGGAGAGGAGAGGAGAGGACACATACCTGAAGACAAAAGCCAAGTGTGGAATAATTTCTCTATGATCCAGGAACACCAAAGATTGCCACCAGTAGCCACCAGAAGCTAGTTTTAATAAATGCATTAAAGTTAGGAGCCTTAAAGCTATCCCTCCTTCAGAGCTTCCAGAAGAATCAGCCCTGCTAATAACCTGGTTGCAGACCTCTGGCCTCCAAAAGTACTAAGGAATCAATTTATGTTGCTTTCTATTGCCCAGTCTATGGTTATTTCTTACGGCAGACACACAAAACCACACATTACAACCTTGATTCTTTCCACCTTTACCATGATCTCAAACTCATTATATTTATCCTCAAATTCATCTATGATCCTTTTGAGTTCATTTTCCTCCATCTCTGCCCTGGACTCAATGAACAATCATTTCAATAGCATCCTTATCACCATTAATTTCCTTGTGGGACTTGCTGTCCCAGTCCCTAATAATGCACCAGTCCAATCTCTCATCCTTTCCATTTCTGTCCCTAGGTTGTCAATCAGTGTGGACAAGATTGCTGACCCTTATAAGTATCTCCTGTATATGTTTATCAATTCTATCTTTAAATGAATCTTCACTAATGCCAAATAATCTTCAATTTGTCTTTACAGGACCTCCCTCCATCATTCGTCACAGTAAATGTTCCTGATTCTCATAATAAACCCTCACTCCTACTCCTGTCCTCACCCTTAACATTCAGCTAGTCTCCTATTACACTAGGAAAGTATAAGCTGTCACATCTCCACTCCTTCAATCTTCCTCTCCAGCATCTTGAAACTGGCCTTTAATTTGTACCCATCCTGGACCCCTCCCACTAGTCTCAGACAAAAGGGGCTCACCTGTCCACCTGTGCTCAGCTCCATCCCCCTCCATCAAGGTCTGAAAGCACACCTGAGAAGGAGACTTCAGCCCCTATAGTCTCAAGCAGAGCCAGGAAATTAAAACACCAGGGAGAGAGGGGTTGTATTACCTGACTCTGACTGAGGTTCCAACCCACCTGGAGATTTTTGCTTCTTCTAGTCTACAAGAAGGATGTATTTCAGATGTTTTTTGACAGAGGAAGATGTCAGAACTCATTTCTATAATAGTTGCTATTCCTGCAAACCAAGTTTTTTTTTTTTTCATCCAGAAAAAGGTTTTCTTAATGTATTTGTAGAAAATCTTTTGCCAGAACAATATTCAGTGACTTACTTTGTATTTTTTGAATATGTAATAAATGCATTAAAAATTTCAAGCAGCGTAAAAGATTATACAATCAAAAGCAATTCACATGTATCCCTGATCTCCTACTTCTACACCCACCTCAACTTCCCTCCCCTGGAGCAACTTACCTTTACCAGTTTCTTGTGTATCCTTCCAGAGATAAACATGCTGTAGCCTGTCTTTCATCATTAAAAACTCTAAAGTCAATCCTCAGGAAAAAGGTTCCAGGACCCCCAGGGATACCTAAATCCATGGAAGCTCGTTATATAAAATGGCGTAGTATTTGCTTATTACCTATATACATCCTCCTGTGTACTTTAAAGTATCTCCAGATTGCTTATGATACCAAATGCAATATAAATACTATCTATGTAAATGATTATTATTATGCATTATTTAAGGAATAATGACAAGAAAAGAAATCTGTGCTTTTTGGGTACAGATGCATTCTTCTCTAACGTTTTCTATCCAGAGATGGAGAAGCTACAGATACAGAGCTTCTGTTGGAAATCACTCCCCAGTATATACAGAGCTGACGATGTAGCTCAGAGGCCGCACTTGCCTAGCATGGGCAAGGCCCCACATTCAGTCTCTAGTATTCCTCCCTGAAAAAATACTCAGCTGCCTGACTCTGTTAATTGGCTATTCCATAATTTGCTTAACCCATACTGATGGATATTTAGGTTATTTCCAGTCTGCGTGTGTGTGTGTGTGTGTGTGTGTGTGTGTGTGTGTGTACCGAGGATTGAACCCAGGGGCACTCACTGAACCACTGAGCCACACCCCAGCCCTATTTTGTTTTTATTTAGAGATGGGTCTCACTGAGTTGCTTAGCACCTTGCTAAGTTGCTAAGGCTGGATTTGAACTCACTATCCTCCTGCCTCAGCCTCCCAAGCTGCTGGGAGTACAGGCATGTGCCACCGCACCCGGCTTAATTCCAGTCTTAAAGCAAACCTACTAAAGCCTTTTTTGTTTTGTTTTAATCAAGAATTATGGTGGTTTCCTCACCGGGTGAGAACCTCAAACGTGGCAGAGGAGAGGGCTCAACTGGCCACTGCGCAGAGGCAGCTGATGCGGCAGTGCCTGAGCCCCCCACTCACCCCACTAGGCGAACCCTGTCTGATGATGTGTCCCTTCTCTCCCTAGGAGCCTGATGCCTAGGACCCTGGAGACCCAGATCACGCTGGAAAAGACGCCCAGCTATTTTGTCACTCAAGAGGCTCCTCAGCGGATCTTCAACATGTCCAGAGACACCAAGCTGATCGTGGTCGTGCGGAACCCGGTGACACGGGCCATCTCTGATTACACCCAGACGCTCTCTAAGAAGCCTGACATCCCTACCTTCGAGGGCCTCTCCTTCCGCAACCGCAGCCTGGGCCTGGTGGACGTGTCCTGGAACGCCATCCGCATCGGCATGTACGTGCTGCACTTGGAGAGCTGGCTGCGGTACTTCCCGCTGGCCCAGATCCACTTCGTCAGCGGCGAGCGGCTCATCACAGACCCGGCGGGCGAGATGGGGCGGGTTCAGGACTTCCTGGGCATTAAGAGATTCATCACCGACAAGCACTTCTACTTCAACAAGACCAAAGGATTCCCTTGCTTGAAAAAAACAGAATCGAACCTCCTGCCTCGATGTCTGGGCAAATCCAAAGGGAGAACTCATGTACAGATCGATCCTGAAGTGATAGACCAGCTCCGGGAATTTTATAGACCTTATAATATTAAATTCTATGAAACTGTCGGGCAAGACTTCAGGTGGGAATAAGTCACCCACATGCAAGGGTTCTCCGATTGCCTCTTCCATGAAGTCTGATGAGACTCATCTTCATCTTCCAGCACACATGGGCTCTCACCAGGTTCTCATCTTGGAACCAGGATGCCCAGCTAAATCCAAGAAAACAAGGGGTTCCTGCCACTAGCTCTCACCAGTCTGTCCAGGCACATTCGACTGCTCCTGGCATATCCATTCGGTTCCAGAATCATTCTCCCTCCCGCCCATAAGAGGCCTTGAGGAATCGCTATAAAGAAGTGTGGATCTCCCAATGATGATAGGTATAATAAGTGGTGATGGTTCTGTTGCTGTGAACACAGCAGTCTGTCTCTGTCCCTGTCCACCCAGGAGTGGGCTTGTGAATTTCAAGTGGCATGTATCTTCCCTCTGAGCTCAATTTCCCTGAGCATCCCTGGGTGGTGGGATGGGACACCATCCTTAATCCTCCTCAGATTTTAGCAGCTCAATGAGAGATGGTAAAGCCAGAAGCATCCCTCTGGCCACCTCTAGGAGACAGACCCTTTGATGATGAAAAAAAGCCAGTGATTTCAAAAGCCTGTGGCCTCAACTGTTTTGGAAGGATACTGTCTTTGAAAACCACTTTGTGATTCCCTGCTCCCTGTGGACAAAAAGCACATAATTTTGCTGTTACGGGTACTTTCCTCACGCAAGCGTTCATGTTCAGCATGCGATGGAATCATGCTTGTCCATGTGAAATAAATATGGCTCTCTTGTGTCCTTCATGCTGTTTTTCTCTGTAAGTCATGTCTACACACCTGTTCATTTATTCAGTTCCTCCCAGCACAAGATGCAGCTAGGCCTGAGGACCATCTGTGTTTTAGTCAGCTTTTTGCTGCTGTAACAAGAACAATTTTAGAGGAGGAAAAATTTATGTGGAGGCTCATGGTTTCAGAAGTCTTAGTCCATAGACAGCAGGCTCCATTCCTTGGGGCTCGAGGTAAGGTTGAACATCATGGCGGAAGAGAGTGGCAGAGGAAAGCAGCTCACATGATGATCAGCAAGCAGAGACTCCCCTTACCAGATGCAAAATATATACCCTAAGAGCATGCCCCCTAATGACCCACCACCTCCAGCCACACTCTACCTGCTTTTAGTCACCACTCAGTTAATCCTATCAGTGAATTGATTCATGGATTGAGTTAAGACTCTCATAACCTAATCATTTCTCTTCTAAACCTTCTTGCATTGTCTTACACCTGAGGTTTTGAGGGGACACATCTCATCCAAACCATAACAGTCTGGCATGGGGGAGAGACCAGAGAGCAGAAATGGGCAGGGAGTTCTTGCTGGCAGAGGCTGGCAAAGAAGGATCATGTGGAGATCTGCTGGGATGTTCTCTCTCTGAAATGTAAGTCTGACTGGGCCAGTTCTCTGCCTGGACACTCTGGAGTCAGAATCTTTAACCTAAAAGGGCAGAAAACACAAAAGTCTAAGACATTAGGTTTGTGTCTTGGTTCATCTTTGTGACCTAAGCATCTCCTAGGGCATCAAATGCCTGGGTCCATGGTTCAGAGGAATCAGTGCTGTGGGTTTGCCTCTCTGAGCTTCCCCTGTGCGACTGAGAGGAACTGGAGAAGTGACAGAGAGAAGTGACAGAGAGAAAGAGCTGTCATCAGCAGGAATCTGGGGTCCTGAACTTCTGGTGACCAGAACAAGGAAGGATTGTGTGGAGACACTAATAAATTGCCTTTATATATTCCCTATCCAAAAGTATTTGGTGTCCTGGAATCTTGAGCCACACGGTAGCCAAAGCTGTATCCAAAGGGACAGAATCACACAGGGATGTAAAGAAAACACCTGATAAAGAGTCAGTAAAATATGCTTGTTTATCCTGATTGGGAAGAGTTCGTTCAGAATTGATGAAGATTCTGAATTTTATGTGCATAATTGCAGCTTTATTCCTTGGAATTACAAACATTCTCAGACTGCCCAGACTAAGTAGCTGCCCAGTCTCAATGAATAGGTATGAGTCTATTGTAATTAGCATATCAATCATTGTATGCAAATGAGATAGGCTAAAGTACCTGAAAAATCCTAGTTTAAATGAGTGAAATCCAGAGTGCATGAATCCTCTCAGCAAACTCTGATTTTTTAATCCAGTGCAAATGGACCCTTTTACCCATGCAGCCCCCTGGGGCAAACTTGCACTCGTTCCAAATTAGTGAGGTTTAAATAGATGAAGTCTAACTATTCGATCTGAGACCAAAAAAATGTGTGTGTGTGTGTGTATACACGCGAGTGCGCGCGCGCAAGTGTATTTGGTGAGGTGTTGAAACAGAAGCCCAAAATGGCAGTGCCTTAAGAGATTGAGGTGTGTTTTTCTGTCACTGACATTTCCTGCTTTCTGTCACTGACAGGTCCAGGACATCAGAGACTGGCCTCCAAATGCATACGATTCAGGGTGGTTTAGCTGTGTGCATTCCACTCCGCAGGAAGGGAGTGAGAAACTAATGAAGACCACCCAAAAGAACAAACAGGGCTATTGATTCAGAGCTTGCTAGAGCAAAGAGCCTTGCATTTGGCAGAGACTCAAAGGCAGGCAGAGGAGGGGAAAGGTTTATAGCCCAACAAAAGAAAGGCTTCAAGTCAGCCCAGAGTGGAGGCTGTTTGTCAGCCGGGCTGTCAGCAGAGGGGAACTGGAGGCAGACTCATTAGAAGTGGGACAGCAACCGGATGTGGTGGCTCATGCCTGTAATCCCTGCACTTAGGGAGGCTGAGACAGGAGATTCGTGAGTTCAAAGCCAGCCTCAGCAATGGCGAGGCACTAAGCAACTCAGTGAGACCCTGTCTCTACATAAAACACAAAATAGGGCTGGGGATGTGGCCCAGTGGTGAGGCACTGGGTTCGATCCTTAGCACCACATACAAAATACATAAATAAATAAAATAAAGGTTTAAAAAAATCTTTAAAAAAATAAGTACATAAAACACAAAATAGGGCTGGGGATGTGGCTCAGCGGTCGAGTGCCCCTGAGTTCAATCCCCGATACCAAAAGAAAAAAAGAAAAAGAAGTGAGACAGCTTCTATGAGTAGTTTCGGGACATACTTGACTTTTTCTAGTTGGTCCTGAGTTGGAGGTAAGAACAAATATAGGGAAGCCAGCCATCTTTGACGGAGTCCTACACAGTTCTGGCCAGTTGGTGCAGAGGCTGTGGGTCAGAGGTCCACCGTCTTGTTGTCCAGCTATTGCCCATTAGTATATTGAGTCTCTCAAGTTCAAAAAGGGGCACGGGAAGAACATGCCTCTTCCATTTGAGGTTGCAACATCACAACTTTCTCACACTGTGAATAGTGCCCCCTGAGGGTGTGCAAAGGTAGTGTTACTATTTTCACCCACACCCCCTTGGGTAGAACTCAGTTCCTTGATCACACTGAGATGTGGGGACAGCTGGGTAATGTAATCTTTAATTTGGGTGCTACTGTGTTCAGCTAAAAATAGGAGATTCTCCTATAGAGGGGACAACAGATATTAGGGATACGTAACTGTACGAATCAGAGAACCTTATCCACATAGCAAATCTTGCAGGTATATTTCTTTCTATAGCTTGGGGAATATTGGCCATGAGTCTCCTCACACATGGCATGTGTCCTCCCGTGTCTCTCTCTGCTTTCCTGCTTCTCTTTACAGACAACATGCTACAGAGGCAAGCACCATTTGGGGATTCCAAAGGACTGACTTTAAGCCCTACCTCTGCACTTTCCTGGCTGTATAACCGTGGACAAATTATCTAACTTCCCTGGGCCAATTTCACCATCAGTAAATTGGAACATAAATTGTACTTATGATAAGGTATTTGTTGCAAGGATGAAGTGAGAAAACAACTGCTTGGTGCACAGTAGGTTCAAAGCTTATGTTCTCTTTACTCTCATTTATTTGGTTCTTGACAGTAGAGTCTGCCACAGTTCCTATACTCCCAATCACTTAGATCTACTGCGGCACTAACGGAATCATAGCAATTACCACCATCCAGTTGCTTCCAATGTGCCTTGAATTAAGTCACTCTTGTAACCCAGGATCAAGTGGCTTGGTCTAAGCTGGCTCAGCTTAGACTATGGGATCCAGAGTCTCTGGCCGGATAAAAGTAATATCCATTGCCCCCAGGGTGTGGACAAAGTTCCACTTGCTGATTAGATACAACAGGTGCCATGACAGTGCATCTCCCAGGAACCAGAAGGACACGATGTGGTCTGTTCCTCACCCCTGGTAAAGAACCTACTGGATGAAATACTAGAAATAAAGAATTGATAGGATTTCACCCAACTGGCCTCTACTTACTCAACACGTCAGTGGACTGGCCAGGTGCCAAAGACACACAGTGTATTGGCCTTCATCCCTGTCCCCACCTAGAGAACTTCACTAATGAGAATGAGAGTCACATAAGTAAATAACTATTATATACTGTAAGAGACTGAAACTACATGATGGGGATAACAGGAAATGGGTGGAGACCTTCCTAGTAGAAATGATATCATCAGAATCACCATCTTTTGGAGAAGAGTGCTACATGCCACCTGGAAATCCCCTGGGGTATGATTTTTTAGGCAAGTGCATTAAGATCAAGAATTAGGGATAGTGGCCTAAAGTCTGGACCAGGAATCATCTCTGAATTGTCTCTGAGCCCGTCTACACACTGCCCCCAGTCCAGGGGCTACTCTTTACCCCCAAATTCAAGGCAGACCTCATACCTGCCTACCTGTAGTAGGTGCAGAAATAGAGATCCACTTTTTTCCCAGGAGAATAAGGGTCAAGTTACTCCTCTTCCTGACTAGACATATGTAATCTCATGTCCCTTCCTCACCTTTCAGAGTTCCGTACCAGAGATGAACAGTCAATTTAGGCCAATAAATAGGTATCACAGTGGGCTCCTCACTCTGACAACGAACTTGGCACTGTTTTTTCTGATAAATACAGAGAGTATGTGGCTCTTATCAGTTGAGGGTGGGAAGTCCGCAAAAATATCCCAAAACAAATGTATAAAATATTCATTCCATTTTTCCTTGTGTGGAATGAAAACATGAATGTGCTATTTAGAAAGGGTATTCCTAACGGGTTTTTGTCTTTGTTTGTTTGTTTGGTTTTTTGCTGACCACAGTGACTTAAACAAATTAAAGAATCAGCCTCTCAAATTCAAGAAGCCTGGCATTGGATAGTTCAGAGCTGGTACAGCAGCTATTATATTATTAGGGACTCAGGCTTTTTCTGTCTTTCTACTACCATCCTGAGTCCACGAGTGTTTGTGTTGCTGTGCTCAAAATACCCGACAAGAATGACTTGGAGGAGGGAGGTTTATTTTGTCCATCGAGCAGAGGTTCAACCATGATTCTGGGCCCAAACCGAGGCAGCACACCAAAGTGCAAAGCCATGGTGGAGGAGCAGTGCTCATTGATGGCAACCCTGAGGCAGAGAGGACAGAGGGATGAGGGGCCAAAGGGAAGATGCACCCTTCCAGGGCAGACCCCTAGCGACCCACCTCCTCAGCTGTGCCCGACCTACCTCCAGTTATCACGCAGTTCATTTAAACTAGGACAGACTGATTAGGTTCCACCTCTCACAACCCAATCAGTTTCCCCTCTGAATGTCCTGCCCTAACACAGAAGCTTTGGAGGATAGCCCATATCCAAACCCTAACATGGCTGCTGGGGCTCTAATCACCACACCTATGTTCCATCTAGAAGGAAAAGAAGAGAGAGAGAGAGAAAGTCAGTCAGTCAAGGAAACTTTCCTTCTAACAAGTCAACGAAGTCAACTCACTTTGAGGAGATTTCCCCCCAAAATCTACCAAATGGCATATGTTTCTATCTTTTGGCTACCTCTAGTTGTAAAGGCCAGAACATGTTATCTCTTTGCTGAATGAATACATTGTCTGCCTGACAACCCAGGATTTTGATGCTAAGGAAGAAGGAGAGAATAGATATCGAGAAGGCAGTTAACAGTCTCTGTTATGACACAACCTTGACCGCTTGAAAAAGCTGTCTCAGCTTACCAACATTTTCCAACCAATCTTCAAAGTGGCTCCAGCATTTCCTACATTTAAGACCTCCAATTTCTTTTCTTATCCTTTCCCATCATGACCAGTTTTAAGTTACCATAGTGGCGCCACTGAATGCAAAGCTGGGAAGAGATGTGCACAATTTACTCTCGACAGAATTAACAGCTCTGGCACATCAGTGCATGATCTCTTCTCTCCCTGTTTCCCTGTCCAAGAAACACTGGAGAGAATAAAACAGAGACCCTAGAGTGTGGTATGCACCTGTGTGCCTGCTGACCTGAGCCCTGAGCACTGGACCAGACACATTGTCAACACTAAGTCAGATGACATGTCATCTGATAAAGCAATGAATTCACTTCTAGAGCATGTAGTCCACCTAAATGCAATTTCATTCCGTCTGAAAGAGAAAAAGAGAGATAATTTAAGCGGCATAAGCGGCATAGGTTCATTTTATCCCATTTTGCAGATAAAATGAACCTATCGTACACAATGACCACGAGAAGGGAGGCTGGTATCTTTGGTCCTCCAAGTCCAAAGATGCCCTTCATGGTAGGACATTCTGCCTTCTCACTGAACTTGACTCTAATATTGATCATTACTTACTTTTTATGCTCTTCAGTGCAAACCACCTAGTTTCTCAGGTGCCCAACTGGAAAACAAATCTGTTGCAAAGATTGTCCATTCAAATTATGGTTGAATCCTCTGCAAAATTCATGTCGAAATCTTATCCCTCCAACACAACAGTAGTAACAGGGGATTAGGCCACAGGGCTCCTCATTCACGAGGAGGAGGATGAGCTTCCTTCTAAAAAGGCTGAAGGGAGCGAATTCATCCTCCTTTTTCCCTCCCATTCCATCGGCTCCCTAAAGATATGGCATTCAGGGCTCCATCTTGGAAGCAGCAACTGGGTCCCTACCAGATACAGAAACTACTGGGTCCTTGATCTTGGACTTTCCAGTCTTCAGAACTATAAGAAATAAATTTCTATTGTTTATAGATTATTCAGCCTGTAGTATTTTTTTTTATAGCAGCATGAATGGACTAAGACAGAAGATAAAACTGGCAATGTTGCATTGAGGGGACTTCTCAAGGAAATTTTTGTTTCTGTCCCTTTGTCCTTTGATCTGGTGACATTAGAACCTCATCTCTGAGTAAGATGCAGCTCCACTTTATCTGACCTCACTATGGGCATCTGTCTCCACTGGTGCAGATCTATAAGTAATAATCACCATACTAGAAGAGAACGGACTAGACTATGAAGGAAAGATGTAAGAGGAAAGCGGGGAGGATGGAAGGGCTTCTAGAAACTTCTTACATGATCTTTCCTCCTGCTTGGGGAGAGGATGTGATTTGTGCCCCTTCTTCACTCAACAGAGTGTTTGGGAAAATGCATCCAGTGGGCACGTGTGTGACTGACATTTATTTTATTCCCATGCGCCTCGAATGACTGCAGATGAGTCTACATGACTGACACGTGTCTGGCTGATGCACGTCTGACTGGCACATGATCGACTGCACATGGCTAATTGGATCATGGCTGACTGACACATGCCTTATGTACATGGCCCGTCTCAGCACACCACAGTCTGGAGCTTGTCTGAGGAGTACGAATCTGATTGACATATGCTCAGCCCTGCAGTGAGGCTGGCATCTTGCCACCTGTCCATCTTGCCATCCTGCCCTTGGGCTCCTAGGAAGGGACTCTGTTCCTCTCCAGTCCTAGTGTGAGAGATGCATTTGTAGCCTGACTGTGGTTGGACCTCAGCCCCTGACTCGGCTCTTCTGTGCTTATTGCAAGGCTATAGCTGTTCAGAACCCTTAGACAAAGCCATAGGAAGGAGATTCTGGGTAAGATGGAATAACAAAGATACAATAACAGAGGTAAAGAATTCAGGACACAAAGGTATTTTAGACAAGACTCCAATTTCTCTTCTGTCCTTGAATAATAATAGCATGACTTCTATACTAGTTTAAGGGAATAAAGTCCTTTCACATACTTTATATCATTTTCTCTTTGTAATAACTAAGAATTTTATTCCTGTTTCTCAGAAGGAAGAAATTGAAGCCCAGAGATTTTTTTTGTTTGTTTGTTTGAAAAGGGCATTGTCTTAGGTCACACAATCAGGATTCAAATGGACGACTTTAACTCGAAATTCCTTATCTTTACAGAGAAGAGACTTGGGCCACAACACTAAATTTTAAGTTGTCTTCTGAGAAGAATTGGCTATCAATGAAGTTTGTTAGACCTGGGAATAGAAAACAGACATGCAATGTCTTTGCTAGTGTTTTTATGTCCAATATGTTATTATCTGAGAAGTGAAGATAATTAGAAGAAATTGGGCACAGTTATAATATTTAGTTTATGGCAATAAGCACAAATATCAAGGGGTATGGAGTGGGAGTTGAACCAAGCCTGCCCTCCAAAACCAAACTGACACTGGGGAGTGAAGCTGCTACCCCAATACTAAATTCCAGATAAAAAGTTCAGTCATTAAAAAGAAAGTAGAATTCCATCAAAGACACTGTAAGAGAAAAGTTCTGCAATGACTGAGCTCGAACATAGTTCTGAGTTTCCTAATAGTCAAGAACAAAGAAGAAAATTGATGGAAAATATACCTCTGTTGATCTAAATATGTGAGCTCAATGGAGAAAGAATTAATCTCTTAAAGGAAATTTTTATAAAAGAGATGCTGGTCAACATAATGTATCTTTGATAATTACTTTCATAGGAAATCCTAGGATAATCCACACATTAATATTTTCTAGATAAAAGTAAGGGTAAATCTGAATAAGAGTATAAGATAATGGTTTTGCGAAGATGATTCTATGGAGGAGATCAAGATGATATTGTACAAGGATTACAAATTAGGGGTAGTTGAGTTTGATAGAAAGATAAAGCCTGTGGAATTCAGAGAGTGATGATCATCTGATCCCCCCAAAACCTCAGCCATCTTATTCTGGTACTAGCTATAGACAAAAGATTCACCACTGTCACTGGTGAACACACAAAGGACAAGCTATGGCTTTGTTTGAAAAAAGGTCTGTCTAATAAAGAAATTGGGCAAAAAGTCAACAAAAATGATAATCTGTAATGAAAACAATTAAAAGCTTGGTTATTCTACAAAAAGGAGGATTACTGGAAAAGCCACAGACTGCCAAGGGTATGCCTCTTAAGATGGTTCTCGGTTAATTAAAAATTCAACAAATGCTCTATCCCCTAAAATAACATCAGGGCTCTGGTCTTGAAGATTCCGACAATAGAAAGTTCCAGAGTCCCACTTTGATCTTGTTGCTCAAATGCCTGCCACAGCCAAGGGTATCTCCCATAGTCCCAATGATATTTTTTAATGTGTTCTGCCAACTTGAGTTTATGATATTAAATCACATAAAATTTGCCCAGACTTAGCTGTTTTGACCTACAAAAATGGCCAACTCCCATGACTCCACCTAGTATCAATTTTTAGGAATTTAGGTTACATGGTCAGCTCCTACCCATAATGTCTAGTTTACATTAGTGATTCGGATATATTTAAAATCAGATCATCTGGATAAGCAGATGGATTTTAAACGTTGCTTTCCCACTCATGTTTTATGAAAAGATAATAGACAAATTCTCATTAATCTTTGGCATCCGGGTCTTGTTTTGCATTGCTCACCAGCTCTCTGCTCTGGCTGCCTGGGTAGCTCCTCTTTTCAAACCCATTCATGGTGATGCTGGTAGAACCTCCTCCTAGTTCCATGCGCCCATTCCCAGGACATTAGGACAGATGAACTTTCTGGTCCTTGGTTAAGAAGGAATGGAGTCATAATCCAAGCAATGTTATCACATCACATCTCTCTTGTTACAAAAACCTTCCAGAAGCTTATTTACCTGCAACACTTGCACTATAGGTTTGCTTGGCCAAGAATGAGGACGACATCGGTGCCAGATTTCTTTGCCTTCTTTGTGCTACATTCCTTCTCCTGTTCTGTTACCACGTCCACCCAGCGACCTATATAAACATCCCGAATTAGCGCTGAGCCAGCTCACTTCAGGCTGCGCAAACAGTACATCGTGATTCAAAAGAAAATAATGTCAAGGGTGTCTTTTAATATAGAAGTTATAAAGGCTCAAAGGTAAGATGACTCTGTCTTTTTTGAGGGAGTCAAAAAAGACAGAGTCATCTTACCAGTGGGGGATGCTGTCACCTCTATCAGCATCTACCTTTGATTTTGAGTACAAACTTATAGCGATGAACCTTTGGGGAAAATTTGGTAGCAAAATGGCCCACAGGTAACAGAATACATGAAATCTTGGTGTAGAACGATTCAATGTTTCTCATTTGGATGCCAAAATTTTTCTGCCAGATACAGGTTCTTCTTTCTTTCTTTTCTTTCTTTCTTTCTTTCTTTCTTTCTTTCTTTCTTTCTTTCTTTCTTTCTTTCTTTCTTTCTTTCTTTCTTTTCTTTTCTTTTCTTTTCTTCTCTTCTTTCTCTCTCTCTCTCTCTCTCTCTCTCTCTCTCTCTCTCTCTCTCTCTCTCTCTCTCTTTCATAATTCACACGTAACTTAATTCTACCTGGCACCATTTTCTTATTACCTTCTGGAACCTATGAACATTCCTTGCCATGCAATGGATATAAGGATATTGGTGTCCCTGTTCGTCATGTAAGTAGAACTGAGATAGGACAAAAGAAATAAAAGCTAGGTAGAGAGGACACAAAAGGAAGGCCAGGAAACTATAACTTTAATCAGAAAGACTGATTATTTGGTCCGTAGACCTTTGCTCCCCAAGCCAGATCTCTCTTCCAGACTCATCACTCCCAAATTTCTGGTAAATCTATAATCTTCACTTACGATCTTAAAAGTGACTCGAAATTCAACCACTTATGAAAACTGTGCACTGTTTTTTAACCCAATAAGAAATGTATTTTTAGAATAGATTGAGCAAAGAAAAATAGGAAACTTATATTTTCCCGAATCCTAAAATACAGGATACTCTCCCAATATTGATGAGATAGTAGAGAAGATGTCACCCTAAGGATCCTGAGAATTGCCAGACTACCGTTCGTGATCACCAGACTGGGGTCATGCCTGCCCCTCACAAAGTTTCCTTTAAAAGAAGAGACTGAGACCCCAAAAGCATCTCTCACTCTGTAGACGGGTCACCTGCTCTCCTGTGAACACGTCTTTGCTTTTCTAAATAAAGCTCTTTCTATGCCTCTAATTGATACATCTTTAGATTTGTTTCTGTGATGTTTGTTAAGAAGCCCACTTGTCCTGAGTTGAGGTCCCCTCTGCAGGAACTCCCCAGACCTCCTCCAGGGATGGAACATGTTTCTGGTTCATCTAAAAACTGCACAGTCTCATTTTATAGTGTTTAAAAATGGAATTTGCTCTCCTACCCACTTGGATTCTCACAGTGAATGTACAAAAATAAGAGGATCAGAAAAAAGAGAATTAAAAGTCTTGGATCAATACTATTTAGATAGTATGACTTGACCTATCAATGATTTACACATATGAAATCAAAGCCAATAATATATCAAGGGTCTGAGTTTATTTTTTCTGAACACTCTCTACTGAGTGAAACCAAACCAAACCATGATCAATGGTCGAATAACTGAACTAAAGCCTCCATCCCTCACGAGGAACATGAGAAAAGAGATCCTGATCTTCAGTTTGTGAAGCTGAAATGTGACATTGAGATTTCAGGGAATCTTGATTGGGTCAGTGTTTCCTGAATTTTAGACATTTGAACATCATTTTACAATTTTAGCATATTTGCATATTATTTGTGCTATTATTATTTGATTCCTTGTCTTTAAAACATCTCTTTTTTATCTGCTTCAATTATTTTAAAAGGAAATTCTATGTTTGCTGTCACAAATGGAAAATCAGTTCCAGTAATTAACAACACAAAAGCACCTCTCTTGCTATAAAGGAATATCTCTCTCCCATTCATCTGGAGAAGGAGTTTTTCACAAAACACTCAGATTCTGGCCTACACCTCTCCTCTTTGCAGAAGTTACCTGGCTGGTGAGTGTTATGGTTTGGATATGCCATGTCCCCCAAAATGACAGGTATGAGAAGATACAAGAACATTCAGAGGTGAAATGACTTGGTTATGAGAGGTGTGACCTAACCAATGGCTTAATCCACTTGTACGGATTAACTGGGTGGTAACTGTAGGCAAGTAGGATGTTACTGGAGGAGGTAGGTCACTGGGGGTGTACCTTTGGGGTGTATATTTTGTCCCTGGTGAGTGGAGCTCTCTCTCTCTACTTCCTGGTTGCCTTGTGAGCTGTTTTCCTCTGCCACATTCTTCTACCATGTTCTGCCTCACCTTGGGCCCAGAGCTATGGAGCTTGCCAACCGTGGATTGAGACCTCTGAAACTGTGAGCCCAGATAAACTTTTCCTCCTCTAATTTTTTTTTTTTTTTGTATCAGGGATTGAACTCAGGGACACTAGACCACTGAGCCACATCCCCAGCCCTATTTTGTGTTTTATGTAGAGACAGGGTTTCACTGAGTTGCTTAGCTCCTCGCCGTTGCTGAGGCTGGCTTTGAACTCATGATCCTCCTGCCTCAGCCTCCCAAAGTGCTGGGATTGCAGGTGTGCACCACCACACCCGGTTTCCTCCTCTAATTGTTATTGTCAAATCTTTTGGTCACAGTGACAAGAAAGCTGACTAAAACAGTGGGTACAGTCCTTGGCCCACATTTCCTAATTGGGTGGAGCTCATTTGTCAAGAACACTTTTTAGTTTTTGTCTCTTTGTCATCCTTTTCTGTCCAGGCTAGAGTCAGGCACTATCTATACAAGTATGTCTTTTCCTCAGATTTGGCATTTTCTCTCAGGAGGACTGTCCCAGCTGCGGGACAAGGTGGGGAGGGAATTTTTAGGGCCCCTTGATTCACAAAATCAGATCTCAATCTAGCCTTTATAATAATAAGGATAGTTATCATCTTCCATCTACCTTCTGGCTTTGACATTTTTTTCTCAATTGGTTCAGAATTCAGACGGAAAAATAAAGTTTTACCTTCTGGGGTTCTTTTGCATCCCAACAAATATTTATATATTTTTAAAAAATTTCAGTACTCTAATTAAAATCCTCTCACATACCAGCAGTAAGATAACTCATCTCACTTTGAGATACACAGAGTATGAATAATGAATAGGGAAATTACAGAAATATACCCTTTTTTCTAGCTAGAATATATTATACTTTGAGTTCACCCCAATGGACTCTATTCAAAGAATTAATAACAATAATTTGCAATAATTGGGGCACTCAAAACTGAGAGGAAAATCCTAAAGCATTCTAGCGGCTGAACATTTTCTCCAAGAACAAGGGTCATATTCAAAAAATTATAATTCAGTCCCACATTGGCTCCAACCAATGAGGCTAAATGCCAGCCATGTACAACCAGGGTGGCTTCCTTCTGCTCAGTCTTGCAAACTTCTCCAAACTCTTGCTACCCAAAGTGTGGTTTGCAGACCAGCAACATCCATATCACTTGGGAGCTTACTGAGAGGCGCAATCCCAAGTGTGCATCAGACTCTGCATCTTAACAGAATCCCCAGGTGATTCATGTGCTTACGAGGGTGGAAGAGGCCCAGTGTGTTTCTAAAATGCTGCCAGGGTACACCAGTCTGCAGATCTTGTAGACTATAGGATCAAGGGGACACTTCCCAGACTTTAAACCTGTATATGCACCCCAACTTCCCACTCAAGTTCTATGAAAGGTCTGAGGCCACAGTAGCACCACCCCCAAAACCAGATTCAGTCCCCCCAACAGTCAGGTACCAAGTCTCCCATTTACAGTTGTTGCTGCATCTTATGCTGTTAATAAAGAAAGTGTTTCCAGAAGGATTTTGGAAAGTCCCCAAGTTAACTTGCTCCAAGTTTTGAAATCTTTGATTATGAGAATAGATGTCAAAAAAGAAAGAAAGAAATTTAAAAAAGAAAAGAAAACCTGCAACAAACAGAGCCAGTGTTCACATGTGCTAAACTTTCATGGTGAGTTCATAGATGTCTGTTATAGTATTTTCTACATGTTTGACATTTTGAAATTAAAAGATAAACTGTGAGGTAAAAGTAATAGACATCCAATTGAGATAGGAAAAATTGCAAAGAATAAAAATCACACATAATTCCACTGCCCAGAGGTACCTTTGAGTATTTGTCCTCTTAGTCCTTTTTTTTCTTATTAAAGGGGACATTTAAAATTTGCATTTTTATTATAATCATTTAAGCTCATGCTGTTAATTCTTCTTTCTTCATAAATTCCAATTGTAATGGTCACAGAAATGGAGATAAAAATGGGAGGGGAGGGAGAGACAGGGAAGCTAGCCAGCAATGAGCCAGAGTGGGATGAGGGATTTCTGCAAAGAATCTCAGCTCAGAGTGGTGGACACAGGCAGGACACAGGACACGAGACAAGGGAGGCACTGGCACTGGCCCTCAAAGCTGTGGGCCCTGGCAGTTCCCCTGGACAGCAAGCCAAGTCCAGCAGAGGCATTTCTGCAGTGAGCTAAGCTCCTAATGAGAGCGCTTAGAGGAGAAGCCGGTGCCCTACTAACTTCCGCTACCAGAATAAACTCAGAAAGGAAATTGCTTCGCCCAGCAGGAAACTTCTCTTGGGCAATGCTGACTCCCCGGAAATTCACTTCCTACTCATCACAAGCAACCAAAACTCCAGTCCAGAAAAAGAAAACTACAAAAATACAAGCTTTCCCATCTCCTCTTCGTCTGAAACAAAAAGATGGAACAAGGGCCCATATGGTCTCTTGCAGAACCCATAATTTAAAACCCAGTCAGGCATGGTAGCGCAGGCCTGGAATCCTAGCCACTTGGAAGGCTGAGGCAAGAGGATCCCAAGTTCAAGGTCAGCCTTGACAACAGTGAGACCCTCTCTCAATAAAATCCAGGGTAGAGCGTCCCTAGGTTCAATCCCTAGTACCACAAAACACATCTCTCTCTCTCTCTCTCTCACACACACACACACATACACACACCCACACCCACACACACACACAACTGGATAAGATAATCTCCCTCTGTAAAGATGCCCAAGGAAAAGAAAATTATAGGAGGGAGGAAAAAAAAAACTGAAAGAAGATTTCAGACTTTAAAAAGAGTGTGTTAAAAGATTCTTCTAAAATGTAAGCCAAGACAAATGAAAAATTTTTTGTAATTATTCCTAGTCTGTATTTTTTTGAGACTTGAGAAGACATTGCATTTATAAAAAGAGAACAATTAAGAAATCCTGTTTTCAGCCACAAGAAGGCCTGGGTAGGATTAGAAGGACAGGCTTTGGGTTTCCATCAACCAGGTTCAAATGTGTGCTGTCATTTTTTAGCTGTGAGTTTGCTTAATAAAACATCCCTGTGCCTCAGACTCCTCATCTGTAAAAAAGGCTGGTAATGACAGTTCCTCCTCCACAGAATTCCAGGCAATATTAAACGTAATGATAGAGATCAGGTGTTCGGCAAAACGGTCAATACTTATATTCTCTTTCTGCTGTTTAAAAAAAAAATTACCAAATCTTAAAAAGTGGTGGATAACTTTTGTCTTCTGGGGATGAATCTAGCCTGCATGTTCATCTCTATTCCCTCTCCAAATACCACTGGAATGATAAAAGGCAAAACCCCGCAGTAACCCCAGAATAAAGGTATCACCAACACACCAGAGGCTCTGGGGGATTCTGGGAAGGCATAAAGCAAATGCAGTCAGATCGACAGAAACCGCCATCAGGGCTGAGCACTCCCTCCCCACTTTTCCAGGGCACATGGAGTTCTTGGCAAGACCAACCTTGGTGACCCAAGGGTCCCTGGCTGGCCCTCCCCTCCCACCTGCTTACAGAGGAGGAATGGAGACAGCAGAAGTTGCTTACTCACAAGGTTGGTAAAGAATGAAATGAGCTCTTTAAAGAATTTATTTGAAGGAATTCGAGAAATGGCGTATGCATATGTTGACTTTTCCTTCACAGGTGGAGCAGTTAGCAGCAGTTGCACAATGTGTGTGCTTGTGTGGGGTGTGTGTGTGTGTGTGTGTATACACACTGGGTTGTCCACATCTGAATCTATGAACAGCTAGCTAAGGATGTGGTATTGGGCTGGGCACAACGGCGCGGCCTGTAATCTCAGTGGCTTGGGAGGCTGAGGCAGGAGGATCGGGAGTTCACAGCCAGACTCAGCAGCTTAGCTAGGCCCTAAGCAACTTGGCAAATTTAAATTCTCTAAATTTAAAAAAGGGGCCAAGGGGCTGGGGATGTGGCTCAGTGGTTAAGCGCCCCTAGGTTCAATACCTGGTACCTCCCCCCACC